>OZ004603.1:2104750-2273543 GCA_963924605.1 Malthinus seriepunctatus
ATTGGATTTTTGTTATTAGGAGGTAACTTAATGGTAGTTACAACTAACCACAAAATTGGAATGTAGTAATTAGCTCATTAAAATTAACAACGATAACGTGTTATAATAGAGTGAAATGAAATTAACTATAATTACGACGTTAAATGTTACGAAGAGCTTTTGTAAGTTATGATTTCATACTAATTTTCCCTTAACTAACTATAGAAAATATTCTAAACTTCTTAGATAACAGTGATAGTCTTATTTTATATACAGGGTGCTTTTAAAATACTAAAAAAATTATGGTATAGTTGTTAAACGTGACATTATTATGAAGGTAATGTGGCTAGCACTATGCTTCTCACCATAATTATTATCGGTTATACTGTCCGTATACTGGAGAATTCCGTAGAATTTGAGATTCGAACCTGGTACCTTCTATTTCATAGTCCATCATCGTACTACGATATTCTCTATACTAAGTATGTTCCCACGTCGACGCACAGCACCTCGCACTGCTCCTAGTACCGCACCTACAAAATAAATAAATCATTGTTTTTATGTCCAGATTAAAGCGCCAACCCTCGCCTAGTACACTCGCTTATAAAACTATTATAGGTGCTATGCAAAATTGCAGTGCTAAGGGCACTGCGTTAACGTAATCACTCACTAAGACTCTTTCGCATAAGTATAAAATACAATCCAAGTTGTGTCCATGATAGCAGGAAAATTATTAATGTAAATTAAAAATAACACTGGCACCAGGTGCATCTCTCTCCCAACAGTTATACCCAAAATTCAATCCACTTACCTTCGATGATAAAAACTTATTAAAACGACACTTGTTAAAGCGCAAAATGGATTAAACTGACAGCGTAAATTTAATTTAGGCATGTAGGTACTTGAAAAGGTTTTGAAGCTCCATTTTTTTTTAATTTCAATACTCTAATGCATCGCTATCGAGAATTAGTAAGCTAATATTGCTCATTAGTGCTAATTTTACACTTGGAGCAAATTAGTAACACGTACTTAAACTTAAGCGTTAGAAGATCAATTTCCTTCGTCTTGTAAGTCGACGATTTTCCAATTTAAATCTCGAGCTTACATCTTTAAACTTAAATTTTATTATTATCTGCGTTACCAAAGCAATTTGGCATTTGTAGAAGTAGGTACTTCGATTGTTATGAGAAATTGCTTTTTTCATCCTTGAGTAAAAGAAAAAGACAGCACTTTTATTGATTTTGTGAAAAATGATATTATTGAAAATGTTAAGAAAAGAGAGGATCTTGCAAGATAACGGGATTAAATAACAGATACCTTCCTCATTATACTAATTCCAACATTTTTGTTACTTCAAAATTTACATTAAACAGAGTAGAGTGCTTGCCATATATAAGTGACCTGCGCAGAAAGCAAAATTGTGTACTACTTCATAACCAAGGTTACATATACGTGAAACCATTGTGAAAACAGTGTTTGGGCATTTTTTCTACGGCTTTCTCACTTGCTCTTCTGCGCATATAAGATCGCTTACATTTGGCAATTGCTTTAGCATTGATTAAATGAAGTAAATCTGAATTTCAAGCTAAAGATGTGTCAAAAATTGCTATAAGGTTAACGAAATTGTTAATGCATTAGAGCAGGCAGACGGGCTAACATACAAACTAACTGGCAAACAAACAGGCATCCAAATAAACTGATAGGTAGATAGGCAATCACCAAGATAGACTGACAGGTAGATAGGCAGACAGATATACAAACAGACAGAGAAACAGACACATATAGAGAGGGAGACAAATAGCGATACAGGTAGACAGAACTAGAAATTATTTTAAATCACCAACCATACTGAAAGTTACGCAGAAGGTTAGCCAAGAGGGGGAGTAAGTCCTTCTCTGATGCCACACCTTAGGGTTTTATCAACTAGATGGCGGGGCACTCTGAATCGTTTCTTATGAAACTACAGCCAATGGAACAAAAGCCTCCACTGACATCTAAAAACTACCAAGGGACATCAGATAACATAATCTGAGTCCATAACCTAACTATAGCTCCACCTAGCGAAATTGACGGAAGATTATATGTATTTAAAATACTTTTTGCAGGAAAAGATTCGTCGGATTATAATCAAGAATTCAAGTTAGGTAGAGACGAGGGGACAACCACTGTTCCGAATTTGTACGTTGACTGCAGTTGACTGCCTATGACTGCATATTATTAAAAAATTTTTTTGAAAATTTCAAAATTTCAATTGCATTGGGGCAGTTTTTAGACTGAAAATACAGAAATATGTCTAAAAAGTTTTTGATTTGTATCCTGGTGGAGCATCAATCCCTCACACCGCCTAATCAAAATTCCAAAAAAAAATTTGCGCTCCACCCTACTGCATAATGCATATATGCTATGGCTACGATTGACTGCAGATAACTACCGTTCACTGCAGAGAGTGGATCACCCTTCGGGTACAGGCACAGTTAAAAGTCTCGTGTAGAATGACAGTTGACCATAAATTATTTTAAAGGCATTACTGTAGAAACTGAAGTTTGCAGAAGCAAGTATGACCTTATTAATAAAAGCAAATCATTTTGCAATTTTTAATTTTGTAAACTTTTCAAAAACTCTGCTTTAATGTTAGCCTAAGTTCAATTTTAGTGACAGTTACTTGTCAAATTTGGCCGCTAAAATACTTTTAACTAGCTAGTAGCTCATAGCACTGTCATCTATGGCTCGTAGTGTACCTTAAAATTTGACCACGCCTCTCAGCTAGCAGCTTTCCTTGGTGGAACTGTACCTCCCTTTGCTCCCATATCTCCACTATACAGCGATAGTTTTCGGATTGTGCATAAAAAAATATTATTTTTATTTGCGAAAAGGGTTAGTAGTGTGTGATGATATAGTAGAGACGACATCCAGACCAACACTGAGGCATAGATGCAAATATTTAGACCATACCTTAAATTCGAACGTTTGAACTGGTGGCGAAACAGACAAACAATGCAGAAAAATCAAATAAATGGGAAATCTAATTACAGTCGTTTTCGTATATTTTCGTTCAAAATTTTAAAAGATAAAGGTTGAATGAAGTGATTGTTATGTTTGAAATAGAAAATAAAAGTGTTTTCAAAAAGCGTCCCTGTAGAGAAAACTCTTAACTCTTTTTTTAAAGTCAAAACGTTATTTGGAAACGGTAATTCTCGAGAGATTGTCACTTTAGTTGTGTATTTTTCTAGAGACGCTTTTCTTTTCCAGTTCATCGCTATGAGATGAGTGGGTTATTAAAATTCATCACAACGTTTAAGGGATTTAGCGATTTAGTTAACAATCATCAAAAGTTTCGTTTCAAGGTGATGTTACTAAAGCAACCTTTTTTATTATCTCTTCTTAGTTTTCACGACTTTGGAGGAAACTTTTGAAAAATTTCTTTTGTTGTGTTATCTGATCTTTTGAAAACCTTTTTATTATACGTCAAACATTTACTTGGAATTTGTTAGAATTATGGTGTATTGTCACGTTTGGTTTAGTGACTTTGTACCGAGGGGTTTTGGATCAATCAAAGTTCACCGTAATTTATAATAATAAAGTTTATTAACAACTAATACTTAAAACTAAAAAACATAATTGCATATCAACTACTCTCCTCTAAGGTTACTTAACTACTCTCTCCTTTCAACTCTTATCCACGACTAACTCATTATAGTTGACTTGAGTTCAACTTCCCTTATATGCTGACTTGCATTCCGATAACAATGTAAGTTATTTCTTGTTTGTTTAATTTAACTTTTATAAATTCATTTTAATTCAATTTAATATTTTCTAATTTATTTCCATTCGTGGCATAACTCCCCTTCTTAAAAAGCGGCTGACCCAAGTCGCTCTTCAAGAATACGGTCAATAAAAAAAATTTTGCGTTCAGCATACGTAGGATTCAATCTTTTAAAACTAAATAATTAAAACTTCAAATTTCACCCAATAAAACATAAAAATTTCAAACAATAAATTCTTATAAATCTAAATACAAAAAAAAAATTCAATTGGTTTTACAACATTGTTTCTTAAAATACATCAATTCAACCTAAAAAATTAAAAACACAAGAATGAGTCAAGATTTTCAAAATAAGTTCAATACACGTAAGTTTTTTCACAGGGGTTCACAATTTCTTTTAATTTGTTTATTTTAAAACACATTTTTTACTTAGTCTTTTAATGTTCGAAATCACTTTTCTTTTAACATGTTTATCACTGTATTAAGTTTTCACTAATTTATTTTTCACTTGGCACTCGTTGATCTGCTAAGGTTCTTCACTTCTGGACTGGATTGTTTTATACTTGTACTATTTTTTTATTTACTCGCAGACTAGGTCAACGTTTTTCACCTTATGCTTGATTTTTCTTTACTTTGTCATCAAGCATCTTCATTTACTTGGTTCTTCTTTAACTGTATCTTCTGTAACTTTATTATAAACCATTTATTCATTACCCATTTTGCATCTTCCTTTTATTTCTTCTTGTCACTTTGTTAACTTTTAACTTGGTAGTTGACCATTCAACCATTTGTAGTTTTTTTTTGTTCCTCAAATATTTCTGCTTACTCCAGATTTATTCCATACTTTGTCTCACATTTCCATTATTTAACTTTGTTGTGGACATTATTCGAATTTTTCTTATTTTGGGGATGACTTTTGTGTTAATCCCATTTTGCATTGATTGTCCCTTTGAAGACTTTTTTCCATCTAAAACTATTTTCATCCAATTTTTTGCTGAGTGGCGATAATTCGTTCGTGCTTAGTGTTTGGTTTGCTTTAGGTGATCTTTCCAATTCTCCTTAGTTTTGTGTGACCCTGTTTCCATCGGTTTTAATCTTGTCTCAGACTCGTTTGGTATTTCGGCGTAAACGTTGGTGTTACATGAAATCAGAAACTACATTAATAATTTGCTTTTACAAAACTTATTTTCTAAACTTATATCTAATATTATTGATTTAAGATCAACAAAATTTTTTTTTTTTCAATTTCTATTTTCTTTAGTGTTCGATGATCATTTTTTGACAAAAACTTTCATTTACTCGTACATTACAAAATTTAGTTTAAACTTATACATTTTGACGTTATTTCCCCTATTTTCTCCCTGACCTGTTTATTCTCAAGTTTTTCTAAAATACCTGTTATCTTTTACACTATTTTCATTCAAATCTTTCAATATTTTTTCTCTTAATACAGTTTTTATTATTGAACCTTTACATTTATTCTACATTAACTTTTTACTTTTGATTACAATTCTCTTTACTTTTATAATTATTTCCTTTCGTATTATTTTATTATTTGTCTCATTTATAACAAATTTATCTCATAAATTCTCTTATCATATTCGTATTATTGTACTCTCAATTTATTCAATTATTCTTTATTTCAATCTCACTGTTTATAATGTTTTGAGTTCTTAATGCAAACGCGGTAAGATTTTTAATTTGTGCACATGTACGGCGAATTTTGCATTAAGAGTCGTTCCATTTTTTGAGAGACGGGGGCCCCCCTCGTTTCTATTTTTCTCTTTAATCTTTGATCTGCTTTCTCTTTTTATTAATACGATTCTACCTTTTTGGTACTCACCTCAATTATTTGTAATCCTTTTCAACGAAGTTTTCTATTAATTCTTTATTTACTGCAACTACTTGTAATCCTTTTGAACGTAGTATTGATCCTTTGACCATTTTTCATCTTTATCGGTTCATCCATTTCTTCAACATTGATTTCTTCATCATTTTCTATATTCGTAGGTTCATCTATTTCTTCAATTCTAATTTATTGATCATTTTCCATATTCCTCCAATTTTTCCACTTCTAGGTATTTTGATTTGAACTTCCATTTTATGTTTCACTTCCTTATTTTTCCTTGTCCTCCAGCGGTTGTGGTCTATTCATCTGAACGTCTAGTACTTTATGTTGATTTCCCTGCTAATTCCACGTTTGGATTTGACTATAATGACTTCTATTAAAAATCTGAAACATTCTTTTAAACACACAAATATTTGATCATTTTTTCATGACTATTATTATTCTCATCATCGAACACAATTTACTTTAATCTTTATTTTTAATACCTTAAAAAAATCCTATGCCTATTTTGTTTATTTATTTTCTTTTTAAGCAACACAAAATTTTATCATTTCAATTTAAGTTTCCTATTTCCATCTCTTTCATTTTTATTTTACATATTAACTTGACTTGCTGGTTTCAAAACAAAATTCTAATTAACTCCAAGAGTTCCTTCTATGATTCTTTATCGACCAAGACCTAGCACAATAATTTCTTTCAAAAGTGAGACTTTTACAGACAAAAGCAACAATTACTTCTATTTATTATTTCAAGCAACACAATTTTTTTCCTTATTATCATCTTGTACCTATTATTTTCATTTTGTACCTATTATTTTCATATTGGACCTTTAATTTTCATTCTGTACCTATTATTATCATTTTGTACCTATTATTTTCATTTTGTACCTATTATTCTTCTTTATGCACCTATTATATTTTCTTTTTTGTGCCTATTATTTTCATTTTGTACCTTTTATTATCATTTTGTACCTATTATTTTCATCTCAATTTTACTCATTTAACTTCGTTTATCATATTCATCTCACATGTTTCTCATGTAAGGCATTTTTTATCATCTTTGGCACAATCATAATTCATCTCATATGTTTCTCATATAAGGCATTCTTTTATCATCTTTGGTACAACCATAATTCATCTCATATGTTTCTCATATAAGGCATTCTTTTATCATCTTTGGTACAATCATAATTCCTTTCATATATTTCTCATATAAGGCATTCTTTTATCATCTTTGGTACAATCATAATTCATTTCTATTATACTTCATACGCGTTACCTATTTACTTTTCTACTTTCTTCTTGTACACGTATTGTTATTCTCCTTGTGCGCGTCGCTTGAATTCGATTCCATATTTTTTTATTTTTTCTCTTGTCTTTTTGTGGTTCTTTTGTCTTCTCTTATCTTTTAATGTCACTTTGGCTTTCCTTTGTAACCTTTGCCTCTCTTTTTACTTTGCTCTCTTTTCTTCTGGTTAATTTCCACTCTTGTCGTAAGGTCGTTGTTTGCCTATTTTTAAATTGTTTTTCGTTTTCTTTCTCTTTATTTGAATATTAAAATTTTCCCAACAAACTATTTTCTAGATAAACATAAAATTTATCATTTTACTCCTTGGTTGCTACTAAAAAAATTATATTTTTACTGTCTCTAGTTGCTTTTAACTTTTCCCTTTATTTTTCAAATTTTCATTTTCGTATTCCCTATTCAAATCAGTTAAACTATTACTCTAATTTTTTTTTTTCTTATCTATCCTATGACTATTTTCAAATAACTTTTATTTTGCATTAACTACGTAATAAGCCTACATTATGAAGTTAACTAAATCATCCTATCACTAAACCTTAAATTTATAATTATTTAAAATGATCTATGCTCTTAATCTGAAACGTCTGATTCTTCGATGGGCAAGACCCATCATGCACTGTCCCTGTCCAGAGCGAACTCCAGACCACCGTTGCTGACAGCAACTTGTCTTCCTTGATTTTTGATTTGGACTCCACTGTGTCACTGCTCCAAAATTCTCAATCATGGTTTTGATAGCCATTTTATTATAAAATTTTAATGTTTACTATTTCTAACTCTTATCCAATACTGTTAAACAACTACAAAAATATTCCCCAAAAAGAAAACTACATACACCTAAATTCTAATTGCTCACGTATTACGTGACAACAATAAACCTAACATCAGCATTTCTAAAATTTTGTAAAAAAAATTTTCACAGAAAATTCTACTATCATATATTCTCCAAAAAATTCGAAAATTTATCCCGAACTTCCCTAAAATTCTTATAAAACTTTTTAATCCTAATTTGTTTGCCATTTATGTTTAACATTTTTTTTTAATCCATTTCAGGACATTGCTTTTTGCCTATGTTGCTTTATCATCATTTTACTTTCCTGTATTGCGACATGTAATATAACCCTTTTATGCGTACGTGTAAATCTACATGTAATTCTTGAACATTAACCTTATTGCATCACCTTTATGTTTCTTTGTTAATTAATAAAAAGCACTTATCAGCAAAAAATAAAAAATTTTCCATGGACGCTTTCCGTTTCTACGCTTGGTCCTTGGTTCCTATTCCTAATACAAACACTTAAACTATATAAAATTACCAAAATTTGTCTTTTCTTTCATCCTGGGTCAGCTTTCAGTTTTCCTAATACCTAAATTTTTTCATTAGCTTATACTTACATATTTAAAACTCCCAAAAACATCTCTGCTACGATCAGCTTCCTGATTACTTTGATTGACTGCATCTTTTTCGTCTTTACTCAGCTAATCCTTTGTAATAATAATTCACTTAAACTCGATGCTTTTTCAATCACTATTAACTTAAAATTTAATTGTCGCACTTTCACCAATTTTCACTAATTAAAATTGAGCAATACGGTCTTTTTGACGTGGCGCCTCCACCATTATGTCTCGTTTGGTTTAGTGACTTTGTACCGAGGGGTTTTGGATCAATCAAAGTTCACCGTAATTTATAATAATAAAGTTTATTAACAACTAATACTTAAAACTAAAAAACATAATTGCATATCAACTACTCTCCTCTAAGGTTACTTAACTACTCTCTCCTTTCAACTCTTATCCACGACTAACTCATTATAGTTGACTTGAGTTCAACTTCCCTTATATGCTGACTTGCATTCCGATAACAATGTAAGTTATTTCTTGTTTGTTTAATTTAACTTTTATAAATTCATTTTAATTCAATTTAATATTTTCTAATTTATTTCCATTCGTGGCAGTATCATAAGTAATCTTTTTAGTAGATATAAAAGAATATATTAGATTTATGAGACCATTCTCTAAATAAATTTTCATCATATTTTAGAAAAATATGTATAGAGTATAACTTTTATGTACAGTTTGCACAAACTTTGACTAATATGTCAACTACACACAAGCAGTTTGTTAGTTGGGCGAACTTAAATTTCACTTGTGCAAAGAAAAATGCTTGCAACTTTATTTTATTTTATAACGAAAGTTGCGAAGCTCTTGTTCCAACTCCATCTTAGTGTCTTTTTATTATTAGTTTGTTTGTATATCCCCCTTTCAATAAAACGGTAAAGCTCTTGCCGTTTTAATTTTATATCTTTTATAGGCCCAAGTCCGCATCTCAGACCAGTGCCATACTAAGACGTTCTTTTTATTTTTAATATCGCTGAAAAAAATTATTTTTAAATGGTTTCATAATACAAACTAGAAGTGAAAGCATTTAGGAAAACTACAACGCGTTTCAGAAGGTCGTTTTGTGGAACAGTAGCGCTGCTAAAGATTTTCTGTTTGGTTTTCCTCCTACATGGCTTTACGGAGAGCAAATTTTCATAAAGGGATGCCAGTGTCAGTGCCGAAGAACGAAGAACGACGTCATTCGGATACTACTTAAAAGGGAGGGAAGCACGTGGTGGAAAAATGGGACATTTTTACCACATACTCTTGAACCAGGAGATCACCTCCTTTACAACTCATCAGATAAACCTTTACTGGAGACTATATCTTTTTCCAATTTCTTTTTTGGCTGAGTGTCTTTCTTGTACAATCGTAGCTTGGTCATGATGTTCTGATAAGTAAATCAAAGAAAAACCTTTTTAACTTGGAAATCAACTTACTTATACTCTTTGATATAGATTCGAACGCTCGACTAGCCTTTCAAGGCGTTCAAGCACTAGAAAAAAGGACTATTGTTGTAACTAAACGCTTCTTTAACTTACATAAATGTTTACAGTTGTGTGCACAAATTTATAATAATTTTAAAAGCTTCTCACAACAATAATACATAACCAACAATAAGCGTATTATTTATCACGGTACAAATAGCATCCGAGGAAATTCAATATAAAGTAACAAACTTGGGTGTATATTAGTTTCGTCGATTAAACTAAAGTTTGAGACGAAATTGAAGGGAAGTTGTATTCAACTTGATTCAATAGAACAAGTAACAAGTAGAATCGAATAAATTGAAACTTATAAGATGCTTACCTATTCAACAACTGTATCACTATCTGTTTGTGACCTTTGTATAAGCTCATAACAGCTCAAACTTTTTTGTTGTTTCGAGACTCTGGTTTCGAACTTTAAAGGTAGAAATAATCAGCTTCCAATTTACAAATTCTCATAGGGTACTTGAACACTTGAAGTCTGAACAATCTTAAATCGTTTTCCTCTTGTTATTAATAGGTCTATAGGGTGTGTATGGCCTGTTCATCGTTATTATCCAAATGCCACTCACAGATGATTCAGTCAATTGTCGATACTATTAATTACCTTGTGTCTAAAATTTTAGGGTATAAATTGAACCACCAAAAAATACGACATAAAATAAGGGCTATTTAACCCAACCAAAGTTACAGTCCCTTAAGCGGGTTTAAAAATAATAAATGATATGCTTTGAGTTTGAGCTCGAAGGTTTTGCCAATTGACATACAGTATGTTTGTTTATAAATAGGACTGGGTGCATTCACCGGACGTAATAGTTGCTCTCCTAAAACAGGGGTAAGTTACCGAACGATTTGGTAGCTACTCCACAACTGTTACGTCCGGTGAATGCACCCAATATGTTGAAGAAAAATGACATAAATTTGACTCGGCTTATGCTGAAACACTTAGGGCGGGCTCAATTGACACCTGAAGAAGTGAAAAGAAAACTTCTCAGGGACATTCTATGCTTCGCTGGCAAGATTGAACTCCTGAGACCATAAATACGAGTAGGGTTAAGTACAAAAGATTAACACTGGTCGCAGTTCTGTAACGCTCAGCAGCCAATCGACCTCTGAGTACAATTAATACAACGACTGTGGAATGGGTTGGGTGCGTCTCAAAGAAAGCTCAAAGAGGTAAAAATCCCTAATAACTGGACTATAGTTAGTTCATCAGCTATTTCGTTTCCTTCAATTCCATCGATTCCCTCGCTTGTGGGTATTTCCACAAGGGCGTACCTGGAGCAGTACGAATTCATGTATGCTTGGATGTAGATGTAGATAGCAGTTCGCGATTTGTACAACGTCCTGAGCGTTATTTTTCATGCAGTAGGTTCTTTCGGAACGATTGATATTTTTTCCTGATTTTTTGAACACTTGCAGCAAGTTCACAAAAAACTCATTGAAATTACTCAGTCAAAATCTTATGTACAATCAATTTTTTTCTAAAAATAGTGAAAGTTTAATTTATTCCAGGTCCTATATTCTTTCAAACAGTCAAGAAAAGACAAACCAACCGGTGAACAGTCTGGTGGATGAGTGTGTAGATAGAAAAAGAGGCTTTTTAAACTTAAAAATGATAATTCCTGTCATAAAAAGTGAAGGTTGAGAAAAATCTTATATCCTTCTTTATAAAGAACTCACCGACTACAATAAAAAATATTTTCCCCACAACAATAAAATTAAATAGGTAACGCTCTCATGTATACTTCTTAGGAAGCTCTTCTGTTTACACTTGAATAAATACAAAGCTGATCTTGAAAATTGTTCTTGAAAACTTCTAGGATCGACTGGCGCCGATTTTCATTACCTACCCTTTTCGATTTGTTTGTTAGAACTCTCTAAAGACCTCTTAAGAAAAAAAATTGACGTGATACAAAATCAATTGAATCCTAAATTAAATTTTTCACCTACTACAACAGCTCGCACAAATTTATTGAAATTCACCAGATATAAAAAAATACTTTTTTCACAAAGCTGTCCATAAAATGTATATTTTTTGGACATTACGAGAATATTAAAACTTATATAAAGCATAAAAGAGGCAATAAAATATCTTTTGAAGACATTTGTACCTACAAATAAATTATTAAGAGTTAAATCCTCATCCAATTTCCTTTGCTCATAGTTCAAAATGTGAGGATGTAACTCGAGCTATAAAATCTTCTAAGATGTTACTATTTACTACCCCGTTTCTAGCATCGATCTAATATTGGTAATAAAAGTGTCAGTAAAAACCGTGTTACGTGTTTTTAAAGTAAGGGTGGAAATGACACAATATAACGCAAAACTAAATTGGATTTAAGTGAAGCGGATAATGTGATACATTCTAATTTAGGGCTTAATGGGAATAAGAGTCAAAATTTGTTAAATTATATGCTGGAAAACGTAGAGAGATGTAGAGAAGCTTTTATGGAGGCTTACGTTTTTCAAAATGTCTATACAGAATCTTAACGTGCGTGTGCACTTAAAACTTCTAATATGCCCATAATGCTCATATGCCGCCAGCCTATTATCTCAGTCTAATCTTAAATTTTTGAAAAAGTTTAAGATTATTCTTGGGGAGTTTTTCTAACACCTTTTGGCTCTGGATGTGCCTTTTTTAAGCTATACTTTGTTCAGCGATCAGAAATAGCTAAGCCACTCCCAGAAAAAGTGCGCGATATTCAAATGATGATGCTGAGTTGGAAGACGTCTTATACGAACCATCGGAGTAGAATCAAACCTCTGATAAGTATTTTTGCATGAGTATGTTTAAACCTTCCTTCCCTCTCTAGCCTTCTAGCCCTCAGATCATCAGTATTTTTGGATCTTTGACTATTTCTCAATTTTTTCCTTCCTTGGCGATGACCACTGATCAATTTCAGTGTCTATCTTTCAATGTATCAGTAAATTAGTTCTAGTTCATTTGAATTTTAACTTTCAAATTTTTTTACTCAATGATGGGCCAGAAGTCACAAGATCTTGCCTAAAGAGAATTATTTTATTGAACGGTAAGATGACAAACTGAAGTACAATTTAATTTGAGATAAACTCGTTAAATTGTTGGGTTTCATCTTTATTAATTTATTATTTCAATACAAAAAATTTCCCTTAAAAGTAATATTTGAGAAACCTCCATAAATTCGTATAAAAGCATTATCGTGATCGTGGTTTGGTTACGTTATGGCGTGCGTGAAAAGGCAGCATAAGATACGTGATGTCACGTAATTGAATTTTGAAACTGAAGTGAATTTGTATATTTCATATATTTCCCAAAGTTATTTTTAGGGAAGCTTTGTTATACAAAAATATCTTATTCTTATCTGTTTGTTGTCAATGTTTTTTATTAACAACAATTTGAGTAGGGTAAAATTGTTAAGCCAAATAAAAAGTTCTTTTCTTTCTTGACGTTTTACATTTAATCCAATTGATATTTTATTTCTTTATTTGAGCATCAAATCTCCACAGACATCGTATTTTCAATTTCAATTTTTGAGAAACGGATTAGAATTTTACAGCAACTAAATCATCATTTTCACATTATACAAGATTAAATTTTTTTTAATATCCGAAGGCTCTCTAAAGACATTTTGACACTTCCGACAAAGAAGAAACTTCTAATCAATAACGATATCTTGGATATCTCTATCACAATTTTAATAATACAGTGCCTTCAAGAATATACTTAACCAACGTGATGTGATGATAGAATTGGACAACAGATGAGATGATATGTAGCATGACAGATTAGATGACAAATGGGACGACAGGTCGAATGACAAGTGCGATGATAGATGGGATGACAGAAAGAACGATAGACGAGATGATAGATTACCCCCACTCAACATATTAAATGACATATGGCAAGACATGTGACATGATAGATGGCATGACAAATGATCGCCCTCTTCAATCTCTCTATTTACCTCTGGCTGTCTCTGTATTCCCCTCCTCTCTCTACACCTCCACTTCTCCCACTCTCCCTATCTTTTTTGTCTATATCTCTGTCTCTTTAGGGCTATACTGCATATTCCCATTACAGTTCTGTAAGCCTGTAAGTAAAACTGATGGTCGCAAAAACTTGACAGAAATAACGAGGTATTGTTCGGTTACGGAAAGAAAAGATTAGGGGAAAGGGAGCTGGGCTATTATCTCTATGGAAACTATTTATAGACGACGTTAAACATCATAACTCACTGAGAAAGCTTTTCATTTCATAATCGAACAATACGTAGCTATCCTTTTTATTGGAAACTTAAAAGCCTTTATTGGGTTCATAAAAATTCTTATCCGATAAAATTAGGATAATAAACGCAAGTAAAGGTTAGGCTGAGATTTTTAAGAAATTGAGTAAAAAACTACCCAATAAAAATCCAAGCGCGGATAATACCGTCTTAATCCTCTTTTAGCTTTAAACATTAATTTCTCTTTGGGCTTTTATTGCGGTTAAATAATTCTAATGATAAATCGATTGTGTATTTTCTGCTTATTTCACACTACGTTACAATTACCTCAAACCCAAATCCAACAGAAAATTTCCGCACAAACTGTCGTAAAAAGCCACACAAATTCATTAAAACAAACAAAAACGTAATTTAATTAACTCTCATAAAAAAAGACTTAATTAAAACTGTAATTAGAGCCAAAAAAACATATTTAAACTTGAAGATTTATTTGCTCTAAAATTTATATTTAAACCATCAATCTAATGCTCTTTAGGTTAGCTTACTAATCTTCTACCCTCTCTCTATACAATTTATTTTAACTAAATCCAAAGCTCATTACTTGATGTTACTTAGTAACTTAGATGTAATACTATCATCGAGATTAAAGTTGCTTTGAAGGAAACCATTATTTTTCTCCACAAACAACAACTTCTGTCTTAATTTAAACACAGCGTAATGTGAGGAGCACTTAAATTAGAGGAAAACATGACAAATTAATTTACATACCGGGTGTTGGATGGATAGGACTTTAAGGGCTTTAGATTTCATCAAATGGAGAAGAAGGTATGGCGTTCACTACGATTGGAGACCCTCGAAATAAAAGATTAAATGAATTAGGGATGTTTCTGCCTTAGCTGAGCCAATGCATCGCAATTGCAGGGAATGTGCACTATCCTCCAGTCCCAGTTTCTTGAGTTGGTACTTCACTGGACAGTGTCCAGTAAACAGACCCGTGATGAGTCTGATTTCGTTCTTTGATAATAGAAGAAGCTGTTTAGCATGTGTGGTCGAGTACTTAATGCATTGTTCTTCAACTGTCTTTGTCCTGGTGCGTTGTTCCAGTGTGAATTTTTATTTTCAGTTCCCATTTTGGGATCTTCGCCTTTCTATGTGTCCTAGATAGTCCACAGAATGGTTCGGGTCCAATCAGGGCGACTTTTTAACCTGTTCTAGCTAATTCGTCAGCTATTTCGTTTCCTTCAATTCCTCGTGACCCGGCAGCCAATGAAGGGCAACTTTGTTGTCCCTTCCCAGAATTTTTAGGAATTTTCTGCATTCCCGTGGATAAGGACTCAAAACTATTGTCTTTGAGTGCCTTTATCGCAGCTTAGCTGTTAGATATTATGTAGACTTATTTGCCCTTTAAATTCCTTCGTAGGCATGCTCGGGCAAATAGATCTATTGCAAGAGTTTCAGATTGCATAATTGCGGGGTAGGTTCCTAAGGCTGTTTGCGTCCTATATTTTGGGCGATATATGCCTATACCTGTTCTCCGTTCAGTTTAAGATTCATCTGAATGAGAAGTTTTTTTCCAGTTCTACTGATTGATTTCTAGCAGTGTTGCGGTTCTGAACGACCACCTCGAACGGTGTCGAGAAGTCAAACACTCTTAGAATGACATCCAAGGGTTTTCTAAGAATTCTAGCTATATAAAGTTTAGGATCTTTAGGACCTGTTCTGTCACCCATTTTGAATTTCTTGCTCTGGACTTTGAACTATACCGGGGGACACAGGCATTTGAGACACTTGCTAGTGAACTTGGAGTGTTGGCACCGACTCTCAAGTCATCAGTAGTACCTCAGCGTAGAAAGTTAGGTGAAGAAATGGTACAGTCATATAGGATGAAATAAAGGGCTAACCTCGGAATGAAAGTCAGGAAGCTAAATATTACTTTCATAAATTTATATTTTGACGTATAAAGACTTGCTCAAAAGTCTTACACAATCTCCGTGTCCGTGTGTTAAGTCATAAAAGTCACAAAAATCGTTTTTTTGCAAATATTTCTTTTCCTATGCATTATACGTCATTAGAAGTTATGATAAAACTTGTAGATCATAAAATTCTCTACAAATTTAATCTAATTTAATTTTTTGTGCGATCAAGCGTTTTCAAAATATAGCGCGGAGAGCAAGTCTTTAGAACATCAAAACATATAGTTTTATGCAAATATTTAGCTTTCTGACTTTCATTCCGAGGTTAAACCCTTATTTAACTGAATTATAAACTTGTAAATAATTATTATACACGATATATTGTTTTAGATATTTATTCACTGTTTTAACTACGAACAAAACGTTCTTGCTGAGCATTGAGCAATGAGCACCCCTTGTTATAAGTTAGAACACAAAGCAAAATAAACGTTTCGTTGCTTTTCTCGTTTATTAAATCAACTTTTAAGGAGCTCGATTTACTTTTGTAGGTAATTTCAAACGACACACCAGCTTGACTTTTGCAGAATTGTGTGGGACATTGTTAATGTTTATTCAAAAAGATAAATTATTTCATTTCAGTCGACAAATATAAATTAAACAGTTTAAATATGCAGTAAATAATTTAACGTTCTTCATAAAGTTTATTTTTTCAATTTGCTAAAAAATTAATAAAAATTCTCTTTTTAATGTTAACACGGTCTAATAAATTCTCGTAAACAAAATCAAATTTGTAAAAAAAGAAAATTTAGTAGAATTTGAAGGAAATTTTTCGAGTTGAAAAAGTGGGAGATAATTTAACGAGGTACAACACGTAATGACTTTTTAAATACTTTTAAATGTTGCGGAAAGTTTATTTCATAAGTCCAGACTTAAGTTAATTTTATTTTAAGATTAGAATACGGTGGCGGAAAATCCCACCCTAACCTTAATTATAAATTTTCCTACCCTTTTAAAAATAATTTTACGTTTAGATGGGAATTTAAAGAGGTTGTCAATTATAATGAGTAGACAAATTTAAAATTAATGTGTTTTCAATAATGCGCCAAAGTGGTAAAAAGTATTTTTGAATTAGTTAAGTACTTCGTAATGTTTCGAGAGTTTTTCATTGGCTAAAGGTGATATTCAATTTTTTTAATTTTTAGTTTAAATGAAGATCGTAATTTAAATTCTTTTACGGAGTTCTCATAAACTTGCGTTTGTAAAACTTTAATAACTAAGTTTTAATCGTTATTTATCGTAAAAATAACATAAATTATCATAGCGTAACATAACCTAGAAATGTTGTGTAAATTAAGAAAAGTTGGTACAAGATAGAGAGTTCTCGTTGGGTACCCAAATTAAGACAAGTCAACTGAGTAATTTTCTGTAAAAAAACAATATATATGTCCATAAAAAAAAGGAAAATTTAAACGTCGCGACGCCTAGCGTCGATATGATAGAAAGTCGAGTGTAGTATTTTTTAATAAATAGCTCTTTTAACCTCCTAAAAAAATGTCTTTAAATTTTTTTTCTAAAGTAAACCATTTTCTAACTACAGTCGAAAGACTGCCAAAAAAGAAGCTTTTCTAAAGTCAGATTATCTGACTTATAACGACTAAATAAGTCAGATACGTTCATTATATTATTTTGAGGCTCCTCTATTGATATTATAGTTATACATTTTCCAATAACACAACAAGACAAGCATGTAGAACAATAATAATTGGATAATTATACATGCATAGACATCGTCTTAAATGATAAAAGTAAATATAATCCATTCACTCTTTATTTGCGCTATGGTTGGCCATGAACTTTTATTTTTTGGTTTGCCAAAATAAAAAGTCCCTATTAAGTTGACTGACAATACCAAAAAATGACAGACCAACTATTAACACAATTAAATAAAAGCCGCTACTCTTTTTTTTTCAAATTTATACCGGGTGGAAACTGTCACCCTAACATGGCCAACCATAGCGCAAATAAATAGTGAACGGATAATAAATGCTGAATTAAATTTCTGTCAGCATTTTAAGCCTTTTAAAACTAATTTGCAAATCAGAATTCAATTTGTTTCTTGTTTACTACAATCAGACGATCACATTCTTTACTAATCTGAACTTATAGTAGCTGTCTTGTATAGCTTTAATAAAAACTGCCTTATTTAATTCGACTTCTACGAGTAACAGAGGAAAACTACTACTATCGGCTAAACAATTTTTTTTTCAATTTAAAATTTTTAACCTACCCTTAAGGGCGCTAAAAATATATGTAAGAAAATATAAGAAGAAAACAATAAAATATCACTCAAAGTTAGCGCTTGTTTGTAAATTTTATTTCAAATTGAAAGAATTAAATCGGTAGTAGCTGTTTTCTTTATGTAAAAACAATTTTACAAGCATTTTCAATTTCAAACAGCCCTCAAATATTTACACACGTAGAATAAACCCTTTTAATTAGTTTCTCTAATTTTTGATTCAAAAGTTTGTACATTTGTTTTGAAAGAAAATAAACAAAAATTTAATTATTTCTTAAATTTGATCGATGGAATTGAAATTGTAAGGCACTATTTTTTTTATTGGACCCATAATATGTTTTTGCTTATTGGTTTAATTGTCAAGTGTCAATAATGAAAATTAAATGACAACTAGTATGTTCTAGCCGCCATTTTAGATCCACCATTTTGAATTTCTTATTTTGTTTACCAAATTTCTAATCAGGGACTTTGAAAATACTTAAATACCAAGTTAAATACCGACTTCACAAATAGAGTTTTGAGAAAAACGCGATTAAAGCCAAGCCGGCCTGGTCGCACCACCTAATGAGCGGAACTTCCCAAGGCTTTATCTCCTAGACTTTTACGCTAATTGACTTAAAACTTTGGGAGTATATTCTAGACATATTGTACTATTTAATAAGACAATAAAAAGAAATCGATGTTTTGAAAATTTTCAAACTCATGTAAACCCTTAAGCAAATAGCATGAAAATTAGTATATTCTAACCGCCATTTTGGATCCACCATTTTTAATTTTTTATTTTTTATACCAGTTCCTTACTCAGTGAAATCTAAAACACTCAAATGTGTCATAAAAATTAATATATTTTAACTGCCATTATTGAATAATTTTTAATTCCATCCCTGATGCTTACAGCTCAAAAGCATCGTAACGCTACGGTTTGTTTAAACATTTCAAACCAACCCTTAATTATTTTTCAACTAGATTCATTTTGATTAAGAGCTCATAAAAATAGCAATTACTCTGTTTGTCTATTTGTTTATGGCCTCTTCTCCACCCAAATAAGTAATAAAGCTTAAAACAGACAAACAAAAAGGTTTTCATTTCAACAATATTCTTTAAATGCGTCTTTTATTTGAATTAAGAGAAAATTGTACAAGTGAAAATTGCAGCCGACGCGACATGCCGAAATTTGAATATTTGGTTTTTATTTGAATAAAGAAAATCCGAGTGGAATTGAATTTTTTTGGTATAATACGTCAACAAATATAAAATTTTCATAAGGTAAAAGCAGTTAATATTAATTTAAACTTTAAGGCCAAAAAATGGTATTGTTAATCGTAAATCACAATACATTATTGTTTGTTTTTTATTAATAAATTAAGGGATGAAAAAAATTGAAAAACGGGTGTTTGGAACAATGGATATTTTAATAAATAATTTTGCTATTATTTATGTTTGTGTGCGTTGTTGGAGAACGTAATGTGGCATAAGTTGTAAAGTATCATTAAGGGTGTAATGCTACATGAGTTACATCCCTTAAACTAGTAAGGTAAAGTTTAATCAATGTCCCTGAAATGCTTCCATAAGGAAAATTCCATCCGAAATACCTTCACAAGTTGTATCGAAGTTGATTTATTACTTTGTCACTATGTATATAATTTTTAACCACCCTTAAGTTATTACAGGGTGAATAGGGTAAACCAAAAAATTATTTCTAAATTTCACAAAATGGTTTACAAGTGTAAAAGATTTCATTATACCAAATAAGAAATTTTTGAAAAGTTTAATTAAAAATTAAATCTTTTCAGGTCTTTCAGGCCCGGTTTATGCACCATAAAGAAGCTTTTGAAGGGAGGGTTTAAAACACCATTTTGTGAATATTTAGAAACGAAATAACCTCTGAACCAATTTTAATAAGATTTGGTATGCAATCTAACTAAGTGCATTAACCTTCTCAGGCCTTTCAAGCCCGATTTATGCACTCTAAAGAGGCACATACAAGAGGGTCCGAAAACACTGTTTATTGAATATTTTAGAAATTTTTTTATCGATTTTAATAAGATTTGGTATGCAATCTAACTAAGTGCATTAACCTTCTCAGGCCTTTCATGCCCGATTTATGCACCCTAAAGATATGCTTCTGAAAGGGGACCCTAAAAAACAATTTTGTTCATATTTTAGAAACCTTTTTGCCGATTTTAATACGATTTGGTATGCAAGCTAACTACCTATGCTCATTAATACAAGTACCAAATCCTAATTTTGTAAAAGTCGTTAGAGGGCACCAGTTACGGGCAATAATTGATCTTTATTTTGCGCAATAACTTTTTTATTCAAAACATTTTTTATTTTTTTATTGCGCACTTAATAAACGTAGAATTCAATTTTCAACCCTTGTGAAGCACGATTTCCTATCATTTATTTACCTAAATTTGCAAGGACTGGTATAATAGATATAGATAAAAATAAAATATTTAGAACGAGAGACAAATTTAAAATCCAAAATGTATTGACCACTCTAATGAGGGATTAAGCTCCTCTTGTCGAGGAGTTTAAAAAACTATTAAAATTTGTAACAAAGCGTTATTATTAGTATGTTAATTTGTATTCCGCCTGTCTCTGAAATTATTTCATCAATTTCATTTTAGTTTATTAAATGTGAATCTGAATAACAGCTTAGGTAATGACAAACCCTATTACGTATTAGGAAATTAGTAAAGCTGGGGTTACTCAAGTTCCTTTAATATTACATTTCCAGCAAATTTCAGAGGGGTTGCCACAATTTAATCGTCTAATCACGGCCGTCTAAAATGTACAAATAAATAAACAAGAAAAAGCTTTTAAAATAATATCTTTTAACAATTATTTTTTTTATTTTCAGAATTTTAAAAATGGAAAAAATGATATTGAATGCGACAGTTGCATCGAATGAAAATTTGGAAAATTCGAGCGATAATACGACCACGTTTATAATAGGATTTGGAATTTTGCTAATTTTCGTATTGTTAGGTATTCTCGCGAGCGTATTTTTATGCATAACTTTAAAAAAAGACGCATACCTATGGGAAGTAGATACGGAAAGACAATTACAACAAAAACAAGAAATGAATTCGAAAGAACTCGAACCTTTACAAATTAACGACAAAATTTTGGATAATACTCAACTTTAAAAAATAATTTGAAATTTTATACTTTTGGAAGCGGATGCTGATGAAGCTTATATTAACTACTGTATATTAAACTAATTACTAATTGATGTTTAATTTAATTTTGGGATTTTAAAAGCTCATTTAAAAGGTCTTTCGGAAAGCTTAATATTCAACTTTTTGTAATTATAAATTAATTAGATTTGCAATAAAATTCTCAATCTTAATGCATAGATTGATATTGAGATGAAATTTTATCGAGAAGTTTTTGTAACCTTTTTCTACAGGATGTTTTTTAAGAACGCTTTTAATCTAAAAAAAGTTTCTGAAGATGGTGTTTTGAAAAGCTCACTTTGAGTAAGCATTTCAAGGTCTTCCAAAATAATAAAAACAATGAAAACTGCTACTGCTCAAATCGTTTAGTATAAATCGTTTCCACACGTTGAGTACGTGCATCGCAAAATTTTTTAAGAAAATTCTATCACTAATAATTCTTTGCACGTTCTCAATTAAGGCAATTAAATTACTACATACAGTAGGAGAAATATTTTGGGCTCGTATTTGATTTTAATTGACTCCAAACGTGCTCCAAACCAAATTAATTTTATTGGATTAACAATACAGTAATACCACGTACTAAGGGAGAAGAAAATGTTTAACATAAATATTTTAAAATGAAACACCCCGTATAATAGTACCTCACAATTTTAAACATTAACGATTTTTGCGAGTGGATATCTCAAAAACTATAAGGAATAGAAAAAAAGGACTCACCGTTTTTGAGATATAAGCAAAAACCCCAAAAACGGGACCTTTTAACCCCACCCCTCCTTGTATTGTATGTGGGGATGGCTTTTGAGCTTGTTCTAACTAATTCATCAGCTATTTCATTTTCTTCAATTCCCTCGTGACCTGGCACCCAATGAAGGGCAACTTTGTTGTCCCTTACCCGAGTTTTGAGGGATTGTCTATATTCCAAAGTGGATAAGGAGTCAAAGCTATTGGCTTTGAGTGCCTTTATCGCAGCTTGGATGTCAGACATTATGTAGACTTTTTTGCCCTTTAAATTCCTACGTTCTCGGACATTCTCAGGCACATAGGTAGTTCTATTGCAAGAGTTTCAGCTTGCATAATTGTGGCATATGTTCCTAAGGCTATTGATGCCTTATATTTTGAGTCATATATGTTCTCTGTTCAGTTTTTGATCCATCTGAATACCAGATCTCCTCCCTCTTTATCCATATAGCCAGAATTTTTTGACCGTTGTTTAACTGGACTATGTTTCTAAACCTTCTCGATGGAATTTCATCATTTTGATCTCTTGGTTATAATATCTTGAAACATAAAAGCAGTACCTAAAGAAAATATCAACTCATATAAAATGAAAATATTAAAGTTTTATTTAAAAATTTTAGTGTGGTTTAATAAGAAGTTTAAACTTTATAAAAGCCACCTACTTAAAAATTTTATAACTTTGTAAATATTTTTACCAACTTTTAATAAAAGTATATGTTTGTATTTATTAGTTATATAATATTAAAAGTATTTCGTCTTAAATTGATTTTCTTTTATGATAGACGATTGAATCGGAAATGTTTGTTGTAAATTTAATATGATGTAGAATTGAAATTTAAATGTATAAAATCCATTGCTGGGGGTGTTTATAAATCGTCAAAGCGCGTGGGATTTGTAAAATGTTTGGTAAATAAGAAGTTTGTTTTTTTAATTTTCATTCTTTATGGCGTTTTCATATTATATCGATAAACTTATGCTGTGAAATGCGCTGCTCAAAATAAATGATTTTGATGAACATTTTATGTAAATTTAACTAAGCTGGAAATTTTTATTTGTAGCTTAGGGGTTTTTACTTTATTTCTCAACAAAACATTAACCAAATTACTACTCGGTTGAAATAAAATTCTCCTATCTAGCATACTCATTACTCATAGTCATAGAAGGTCTACCTTCTGTGCCCATATTTTTTTTTGCCTTGATAGCAACATCCAAAAACCCCATGTTCTTTAAAACCACTGCTATTTGAAATAAACCTAGAGATTTTATTCAAATTGATCTAAAATGCAGGTAAGAGAGAAGAGACAACACAACAATAGCTTCTTCAGGCATTTGAGAAGGATAATTCGGATAGTCCGAGCATTAATTTTGGTAAGTAATTAATTTTGATGCTTTAACCAAATAACAATAACCTATGATACAAAATGGGTATCTAACATAACTTTAGACTAGTCTCATTACTCATTAGGGATGGTTTTATTGGACTAAACATTAGCCATCAGTTCTAACTTTTGTCTGTTCAGGGCCCCAGTTCATTTTAATCCGATAGAAAGGGTATTTTTCCATATTACTTATTCTAACTGTGGAGTTGAAAGAGGGAACTAATCTAGATGACTGTCCTCCCGATTGGACCAGAACCATTCTGTGGAGTATCGAGAACAAATAGAAGGGCAAAGATCGAAAAATGAGAAACTCAACAAAAGTTCTCACTGGAACAAAGAACCAGGGCAAAGACATTCGAAGAAATTCATTGAGTACTCGACCACGAATGATAAAAAGCTTTCAAACTTTCATCAAAGAACGAAATCAGACTCATCACGGCTCTGTTTACTGGCCACTGTCCAGTGAGGTACCTCCTCAAGAAACTGGGACTGGAGGACAGTGACATATGCAGACTCTGTAAATCGGAGATCGAATCCACCGAACACATTTTCTGCAATTGCTATGCATTGGCTCGGCTTAGACTGAAATATTTAGAGCGGGCTCATTTGAAGCCTGGAGAAGTGAAAAGCAAACTTTTCAGGGATATTCTATGCTTCGCTGGCAAGATTGAATTCCTGAAAACATAAATACGAGTAGGGTTATGAACAAAAGATCAAAGATCAACACTGATCCCAGTTCTGTAAGGATTTGAAGCCAATTGACCTCTTAGTACAATACAATACAATCTAGATATTTGACCAAATTGAATTGGCCTGCAAGGCCCAAATATGGCTTTTAGTGTAAACATTTGGAAGTGTATAATTAGCTTTCTGTTGTTATTTAGAGAATGCTTAAATCTGGTGTTTTTTGACGTGCTCTGTATACGTTAAGCCACATTTTAAAGAGACAGTCTATTCAGAAATATAAAAAATGTAATTAGCAAGAAGTACAAAGAATTTAATTTGCTCAATTTAAATTTTTTTCGAGAGAAAATTTGAAATATTTCATTAATTAATTATTAAAATTTAATTTCCAACTTTGAGTAATGCTAATGATAAGCTATTCTAGCATTTTTATTTTTACTTACTAATTATAATTTTTACGATATTCCATCTTATACGATTTCTTATTAATTAGGTTACTTTATTCAAAATTAATTTAATCTTCACGAAAGATAATTAAAGGGCAATTAGTTCAATATGAGGTGCAAATTAATTTATAATTATTTATTTTCAGTTATTTATCTTTTCTCCAAGTAATTTCTCAGGTTTCGCTGAGACGTACTATTAAGAATTTCCGTCGTAGGAATGACGATAATTAGAGCAGTGTAACGGTGTAACTAAGCTACCCAGGCAGGGGTGGCAAAAACATCAAACAAGAGTAGATTACTTTTTTAGAACTACAACTACTAATATAAAGCTAAAAAAATTCTCGAAAACCGTTAAAAGCATAAAAAATATTTCCCAGTGCACAAAGAACCCTAGTTGAGACTCTTAAGACGTTCTCGTTGCTTTCCCTTTTATATTCGTCTCGTTTCGATCGTTTACAAGTTGTCCAGTTGCTTAATTTATTCTTCCATATCTAAAAAACTGTTTTAAGTCAGCAATCAGCAAATCAATTTAAAAGCACAATCAACATAGAATCCTCGAGCCCTAACTTCTGTGTGGCCACGTCAGCGCTCCGCACCTTGCACTACCCCTAGCACCGCACGAAAAAAATTAATAACGAGATCTTTGTGTGTTTAGCTGATAACAGATCTATCATAATATCCTCCCCCTACTCGTCTTATTCTTCTGCTGGTCGATAGGAAGCGACTGAATGAAATCCAGACGCGGTGGTCGGTGGTTATAAGCTCAAATGTTTACGTGGATTTATACAGAGAGGTGTTCTATATCTACTGGTAGACGTTGCTTTGGAAGAACTTAAAAGTCACCTACAAGTACTAGCTAAAAGAAAATTATTTATAATTCACATAAAGAGTGAATGATGATTGGTCTTATTCACTTCTGCAACTGGGCCAAAACAAAACTAAAGTCGAGCCGAAAAAATATGTCAATACGGTTCTGCCCTTTTCTCTCAAGTGATACAAGATCAAGGTGACTATTAAAGATTTACGCTCCATGATTTTCTATCTATTTTATTTATTTGACACTCCAAAATACACTGCTTTTTTACAGCTACGCCAAGAAGACAAATTTGATATTTTTTGATCCCAAAAGTCGTTATTTACTTTGATGCGAAATAATTTTTTTCTTCTACTTCATTTGATATTTCCAACGTTAAAAAAGTATGGAGAAAAAAAATATTTACAAAAAATGTCAACTTTTTAATTAATCAACTCGTAATTTAAGCTTCCTAATTTCTATCTTTTTTATAACCGACACTAGACGTAAAATTAATCTTCTGAAAGCTTGCTCTCGCTGTGGGCGAAAAACTAATATGCTCCTGCTTTTCCAGACAGACACTGAAAAAACTCAATTGTTATTCTTGTAACTGTTTAATAAAATTCAGTAAAAAAAAATAGTGGTCTAGCTCTGAATGTTGAAAAACAAAATACAGGGTGAGCTTGAGGACATTTTGAACATGCCAATACTAACAAAACTCGAATATCTGGGTCAAGTAATGAAAAATATGGAAATAAATGAACTGCAATTTACAATACAATTAAAAACAAAATGTGGTCTGGAAGAATTTTTTTACACAGTCAGTACACCACTGTCTAAAGGGTCCGAGATACTGATAGACTGTCAAGACTCATGACCAAATTAAAAAGTATCACATAGAGTAGGTTATTTCTCAGTTGTTACACATGAGGGGCGGGGGTGAATGTGATTTATGAAGGAATCCATGATTCAAATATTGGGCTGACTGCTCCGTCACCGGTACTTTGTTCAACACAAGTCGCTTTCGTGCAGCTATAGATAAAATGTGGGCAGCTTAACATCTGATGAATATTTGGTACTTGAAGAGAAAGAATAAAAAATTTATGAGCTACTCAAATTTTATTTAAAAAAAACATTAATACTTAACATTTTCATCAAGATACGCTTAAGAAAATTTCTTAGCTTACAAAATAATTTTTTACAGAGGTTTTTATGTAAATTCAAAAAATTTTAACTATAAACTTGAACTTATAAGTACACAAAAAGTAAGAAAATTTTTTTTCAATTTGTTAATCAAAATCAATCATCATCGTCATCTGGATTTTTCTTTTTTTCTATTAACGAACTAAACAGCTCATTGGAATCTCCTGTTATGTGACTAAAATTATGTGAAGGAAATTCTAATGCAATGAGTTCTTCAAACTTATTTTTAAATTCAGATAATTGCTTTAAAATTGCGACATCCTAAAAAAATAATTTTATTAAAATAATTTCAAAAAAAGTTAATAACTCACCGTTAGTTGCAAATTCGGATAGGCCATAATGTGACGTATGTCGTGTACAAATTCATTTAAATAAAGATAAGAGTTGCTCTTTAATTTGTCGTAAACTGTACCCAAATCGGTTGGATTTTTCATTTCACCCTCGTCACCCTTAAATGGAAAAAACGCTAAATATTGTTTTCTTACGGTGTCAGACTAACAAATTTTCATCCACGAGCACATTTTCATCAACAAACTGCTTATTTTGTCTTCGGAATGACTTTTTAATGTTTTTTGCTGCAATTTGCAGCTGGTAGAGTAGTCCTTCCTAAAAGAACAACCCACCAGGTGACCAAATCTGCGTGAGGCGTAGTTTCAGAGCCCAGTGGCGACGCAACTGTACAAAACTACAACGCAACTTCAACGGTAGTCACGTGGTGGGCTTTTTCTTCATTGGGACTACTCTAACGGTCCTTGGGAAAAAATATTAAAAAGTCAATTCGAAAAAGCCTGAAACTTTATATTTCTTTCTATTTCTTTTAGTTTTAGATGAGGAGAAGCTCTAGTTTTGTATGTTTAAAAATGTAAAAAATTAATCTTCAACTGAGCTCTTCCCCTTCTCTTCTACTTTTATTTTTTTAAACAAAAAGAAAGGTGTCTCTTACTATTGGCGGGTGCTACTCAGCCCTTCGACCATTCGGTCTAAATGGAATTTGTTCTGCTGCTCGATGACTACTCTACGCTCTACTTACTTTATAAAACGGTAGACTTTTATTTAGAGCCAAACCAAAATCAGTACGTTCAAGCTCTCGAAAAATTTTGTAAACTGCCTTCATGGTACTTTCGGTCAATCCACCACCTTTATACTCAACACCCAATTCTAAAAAGCCCTTCTTCATAAAGGGATTGTAAGTTTTGCGATAAAAACGTCCATCCTCGGAATCGTTACGTTTACAATAACGTGGAGCTATAACGTCAAAGTCGCCACTTGCAAAAACGTTCGTATCTGTCGATTTGTTGCTTCTCTTGATGAGCTTATCGCAGTCTGCCAAAGATGTAGTTCCTTGCAACAAATCGTCCGCTTCTTGCAAATTATCGTCTTCCGCATCAAGCACTTGACAATCGAACTGATTGTTGTCGTTATTCAACCAACTTTCGATCTGTTGAGGTAGTGGCGGTAAGTCGTACATTTTTTCGGAATTATTCAAAGCAAACGTAAATGGGTCCTTTTTGTTTATAAAGTCGGGCGTTACATTTTTAGCTTGTTGCCACATTTTTTCGTTTAATAACTCGGTGGCGAGTCGCTCTTGTTTTTCGGCGGCAAGTTTTCTTTTGTGCACTTCGACGTTTTGGGCTGTTTCTAAAAATTCGATAGAACGAGGGCTGTTGGATTGGGTCGAAGGTACTTTCGTGGGTACGTTGTAGCTTCCAGGTTTCATGTAAACTCTACTACCACAATCTGAATCTTCATCTCTTGGACTAATTTCGGTACTTTCGGATGTTTGAATGCGCGAATCGTCGTGTACGTTTATGTTTGTTCTCGGTATGTGCAAAATTCCAGGTATTCCTTTTAAAACTAGCGCTTCCTTGTTGACGTTTTTATCCACTGTTTGGGTACTTTGTGTTGCGGTTTGGCTTAGGGATGTTTCTTGTGGAGGAGACGCATTACGTGCTTTTGGTAATGGAATTGCTGTGCTCGATGTTGGAATTGTAAAATTGTTCAATTGCGAGGTTATGGTTGTAGGCGAATTAGCTTCGTCGAGTTTGCAAAACGTCTCTATTAAATAATACGTGAGTTGTTTCGTGCACTTTTCCCAGCGGTTGTAACAGGCTTTAAATTCTGGAGAAATTTCTTTTTCGATTTTGCCCAAATTTCCTTCTTTGCAACCCAAGTAACCTCTCAAAATGCACCAACAGTTGATGGCGCGGACAAAAGCAAAAATAAAGTCTTTGGTGGCCCAAGGCATGCCTTGTGAGTGAATGTTGGATACTGTTATGTTCGGTTTGACGACTTCGCTTCGGGTGCGATTGCATAAATTTTGGATGTTTTTAAAGCAGGGGCGGTGTTCGTTGCGTTTTGCTATTTTTTCGCCTGTTATGCAACCGCTCACGAGGTAGGTTAGGTAACTATCGGTGGGCATGTTTGCAATTTGTGAGGCACTGAGGTCGATGTAGCTGTCGTGGGAATTTTGAGGTGATAAAATATTTCCGTAAGCGCCGTCGAGAGTCGATATTTGGCTGTATTGCAAAATGGAATCATTTTTACTTTTGTCACCTTCGAATTCTTGCGATTCAAAATTTCTTCTATCGCGTGGAGGTGGTCCAAATGCTAAATCCACAGTTGATGATGGTGGTGAATGGTTGATTTGTTGCGGTACGTGTTGGTTGATTGTGGGTTGGATTGGGACGTTGTAAGTTGGATTGACGTGCAGTTGAGTGTATTGGTAGTGGTGTAAATAAGATGGACGTGCGATCGGCGGCGGCGGTTGAGCTAAAATCGGTGGACGATAACCTGGTGGATAATATGGATAGATTACGCTGCTGCAAGGACAACAGAGATGATGCATGTGAACTTGTACAGTGTGTTGCGTAGGTAAATTATCCTGTCGATTGGGATCAATTGCCATTGGATACATTATAAATAAACGTGAATTGTTTAATTTTATTTTTCTTAAACCATTTAATTATTTTTAAATTATTGAGTTATTTAATAAATTTTTAATATTCAAAAAATTTCTACAAAGAAAAGAAAAATTAAAATTTGAACTTGAAAAAAAATTTCTATCTTACCTGATTAATATTATTAAATTAAATTATAGTTTTTTATTTAAAAAATAATTAATAAAAACTGATTTCACTTCATTTTTAAATTTTTATATCTACTTATGTAACTGTTAACGTAAATCACTACAAAAAGCAACAAAATTAAGTTTGTTTGACAAATTAATCTTTTGTTTTATATTTATTCAAATTGATGTATTGCGATGATTTGTAATAAAAATATTAATCTAGTTGTTAATTGTAGAAATTAGAATAATTTGGAATAACGTCAACTTGCTAATTGTCTTTATATGCCTTTTATCGTCATAATAAGCTCTCCTTTCACGTTAATATGTTGTTAGTTCTGGTATTAGCTGAAAGATTTCAAAAAATTAACTTAAAAAATTGTTTGAATAAATCGTGAAGGTTTGAGTTGAAAAACGCGTATGATTTTAGTAGTCCGAGTCTACTCATTGATATTTCCAAATTGCCTTGTGTGTTTCAATAACTGTACCTATTTATTGTTCAAGAAAATAAATATTATGGTCACTACAATGGTCAGTATATGAGGGGAGGTTTTAAAAAATAAATCTAAATCTAGAGACCCTTCTGTCATTTTCAGTTATCAAATTGACGTTTTTCTCATTTTTAGGTTGATTGTTAAATATTTTCTTTTCTAAGCAACTTGAAAATAAAAAAGGCATGTGAGACGTAGGCAACCAACATTACAATTCAATAACATTAATTTTTGGCAGTTCTTATAAAAGTATGAAACTTGAGTCTTAATATAATTAATTTTGGCAATCATTTCAAAATTACTCATCTTTAGCTGGTTGCATGACCTCTAAGTTTGTTAAATCAACAATAAAGGGCTCGTGAAAACCTCTGGTGCTCTTAGGGTCGTTTTAAATGAACTAAATTTCGTACTAACTTGTAAGTTCTAAATCAACTCAAGAAGCAAAAGCACAGGAATCTAAGCTGTAACGTCGTGTGCCGTCAACCTCACAATTATTGGCCACCTTGGCTATACGTTTAGTACGGATTGTGGATGTAACCATCATAACACCTCATACTTAAATTGAGGAGTAACTATATTTTGCCAACAAGTAGTAAATCAACAACCTCCCTTTCTGTCCTTTGGTCGTTGTTGGCTAATAGGGTGGCCAAAAATTGTGAGGCTGACTGTACGGTCGTGCGTCGAAATATCTACGCACGACGTTAAAGCTTAGATTTCCGTACTTCTGCTCCTTCACTTGATTCAGTACCAACAAGTTAGCACGACATTTAGTTCGTGTGAAACGGCACTTATACTGGACACATACAGAATGAATGTTGCTAACAGCCCCAGCTGCAGAGAATGCGATGAAGCAGATGAAATAACGGAATATGTGCTCTGTCACAACCTTGCGTTAACGCAGAGTCCATGTTAAGGGAATAGTGGCTTAGCAGAGGTAAATCCCCGAACGTTTTGGTAGCTGCTACATAATTGTTACGTCCGGTGAATACACTAATTGTTTAATAACAGCGATACTGCACCTTCCAGTAGTTTTGATTTCATTCAAAGTTTGGAATGGATTAGGAACTGAAGAGTCTAAGTGACCTAGTACGTTATAAGGCTTCACATGGTTATTTATGGCTTCAGATATCCGCCCTCTTGTAAGCCTTTCGGCGGTATGCTCCCCCGAAAGGGAAACCAAGTAATTGCACAACAATCTAAGGTACCATTGGATTGAGTTCATCAAAGGAATCGCAAGGAACTATTTTAGATCTTTGAAAAATCCTTCTGGAGCTCTAAAATCACTACTTGAAAACTTAAAACACACATTTAAATCAGTGGATAACCTTTTAGAGGTTTTTAAAGTTTCTAATCGCCATTTAGACCTTTAAAATAAAATATGTTCGGCTGCTAGTTGGTCTGGTTGTCTCGATCGTCGGCCCGACATGTCATTAGGTGTGTAGGAAGCTTGCGTGTGTAGGGCAGGTACTATTAATGGAATTTAAGTCGTGGTCGGGTGAAAATGTATTTTGCTACTTTTACTTTTGCTACAAACTTACATCAGGTTAAGCACTGCTACAATAGAACTTGAAAGTTGAGCAGAACTTGAGTTTGATTCATACAAATGATCCATAATCTTAGAGTAACTAATTTAAGAACTGTAGTGGAGACAAAATACAATTGAATTGGATTGGATTGCTAATGGAAGGGATGGCTTTCAGCCAGCTTAGACGTAGGGCACTTGATCGGGCCCATTGTGCAACTTATCCAGATGCGCCTCGTCTTCTTCTCCGTCACTCCTCGAGCAACCAACTTTAAGATGAACTCGAGCAGCTTGGCGGGTGGGGTGTCTCTGATTCTGTCCTTATTCGCTATTCAGCCAGTAGTCACCAAGTATGGATCTTATAAGCAAAGCACGTGCTCCGCAGTTTCATCTTTCTGATTATAACCTCTCTCTACATCCTACATACATAGTCCAGAGTGTGAAGGTGTTTGTTTAGCTTAGAATGTCCTATAACGATGCCCGTCACAAATATGTGTGCTTAGTGTTTTTTTTTGTTTTATGAGGCCGTTGAGCGTGCTAACCGCCAGAGTCAGGGTCGATTCCGGTTCATTCGGGTAGGAGCTCAAGTTCTGCCTTGCCAGCTCATCTACCCTCTCATTGCAACAATACATTTTAGGTCCAGGCCGGAATAAAATAGAAAAGGGATAAATTTATGGATGAGATGAGAGTTCAATAACCAGGAATCTGGAGAAAAGGGGAATTTACTTATCTTACGTATGTGTTATATGTATATTCTTGACCTAGATCGGAAAAATTCTTATTAAGATATCTAGCAACTATTACGAACTACTGGAACCGTAAATTTTTGGGATTTAGGGAAAAAACAGAAAATTATAAATTGCGAGTAAAGGCCGCCCGCTCTACACACAGGTTTGCCTTTCAGTCTGGCCTGTGCAGGCGGCCTGTGGATACTATTCGGGGGACCTCCACAGACCAAACCGAAGCGTCTGGCTAGCGTTCAGATTGCCTGCACAGGCCAAACCGGAAGACAAGGCCTGTGTGGGTGGACGAGTCTTAACGGAAATTATAGATACAGTAGTAATAACAAAAATGATTCAAAAATATTTTGAGAAATCACCAACCCTAAACTAATTAGTAATTACTCTTTATTTAAACATTTCGATTGCAGAAATAAAAATTCCTGTGCTGTCACTTCTTAAAGTTTAGTAGCATTAACATGAACATGTTTCAAGATGCGAATTATTTTTTTATCGATCATATGTAAAATATACTGGGTGTCCAAAAATTACATGGACACAGAGTTTGCAAACTATAAAAATACATCAATTGAACTAAACTTACATTAACAAAGTTTGGTGCATTTTGCCCCCAAAAATTTTAGTTTTTAGAATTTTTGGGCACAGAATTTCTTCCTTGTTTCTAATTGTTTTGTAAAGAACAACATTTTTTTTAAATATTTTTATTAATAATTTTTTAACAAAAACAACATTAAATTAAAATAAATTTAATAATATTTTTAGTTGATTTACCATGGTAAAAATGTTAATTTTCTTTAAGAATTTTACAATGGCAATTAGTTTAAAAATATCTATATTTACACAAATAGCCAAAAAAAATCAACAACGAATTTACGCCAATATTTTTTTAGCTTTTCATTTTATATTTTTAAACTGTAGTTTTGTTTAAATACCATATTTAGTGTGTATTAAGCTTAAACCTTCTATTGTTAACAATATGATATTTTTACTCTATCATTGGCAGTTCTTAACTAAATTCTATTTTTTCCAATTTAATTAATAATTAAATACCTACATAATACATTCCTACAAGTCATTTATTTATCAATAAATTCAACATGAAGACTATAATATTATTATATTTTTTTTTGAGTTAGTAACAATTGATATTAAGCTTAAAAGTGTTTTTTCTCTACTTATTATAATAATTATTATTATTTACTAAAAAGTTTTATTCTTTTTTTTCGTAATTATTATATTAGAACTATTTAAATTTTCTATAAAATTGTGTGTATATTTAACTTAAAAAAAAGTTTACACCAATTACTATTTTTTATATCCTTTAAAAGTGTAGTTTAATAATCCTTCACAATAAAGAACATAAAATATTATACAGTGTGATCAAAAATAATTTGAGTCCCGTTGGAAAATGTGCGAAAAGGTACGACTTCCTGAATTTTATACCATAAGAGGACTCTCGCTGGTTAAGGGTGCTTTTGGAAGTTTGTACGGTAGTGGACGTGTGGAGTTGAAGAGCAAATTAAAATTTGAAACTCCTTCACCCATTAAATGTGAGTCGTGCTTTAGTGAGAAGCTCCTTCTCAAATTATTAGGTCAAATTAGGCTTTGGCATGTTTCAAAACAGCTCATATATTGGTAAATGGCGTGTTATGGCCCCTCCTTTTCATCGTTTTTAGTCTTTGGAAGCTTGTTTCTCTGGAGCTATTTGGACAAGTCTCTCCCTTCCCATTCTGCTCAACATCGATTTTCATTAAATGTTTGTTTTGGCAGGATGAGAGACTATACCATAAAACCAGTATTCTTCTCCAAAAGGCGCCAATAAAGGAGCAGTTCTAAAACGTTTGTCAAAATCTGGAAATCGCTTCAGCCTTGTCAAAAGTATCAAATTTAGACAATGTTCTAAAAATATTTATTACATGAGCGTTTGAGCAGTCTCTCCAAAGGGATAATAATGCCAAAAACTTCAAATCGCACCTGTAGGACAAATAGACTAGCTTAGGGGGCTTTAGTTAATTTTTTGACCACACTGTCTAACGTTTTTATCTTACCTATACAATTTATAGCGTGTCATTTATTGTATTTATTATTATTTAAATCTTTTGTTTTAATAATAAGCCTACAAGTAAATTAACAAAAAGTCTTTCTTTTAATACTTGTGCAAAATTTTTGGTAAACCGATTTTTTGAGCAATATAAAGTAAGTTTTCTTTTTGGAGGGGGCAATGAGAGTTTCCTTGTGTATGTTTGAGTAAAATAATTATGAGCAAAAATTTTGAGCACTAAAGTGTTTTTTTTTTCGTTTTTAATAACAATTATTGCTTTTTTCTCTTTTAGTCAAAACAATAAAAAATGTAGCGCGCGCAATAAAAATGTTTTTTGTTTTAATAAATTCTAAAAAACAATTAAATTCAGTGGTAAATTTTTAAGATGGCGTATAATAATAATAAAAGCGAAGACGATGCTATTAAATGAGTACTTTTATTGCAATAATCTTCATTGCAGGCGCATACTTCTTGTCTTCCACCGAATCCAGAGCGATGATAACAATGTTTGGTTAATGTTTTGTTGTACCAACCGCAGCTTCTTATTATACGAGTATCTGGTTTAACTATAAATTTAAAACAATTAGAAATTTTATGGAACTTGTAATGGGATACTTACGTCCGTTAACTTCAAAATCGATCACTTGTTTAATTTTCCTGCACAATATGTGTCCTTTGGAAGGATCACAATTAACCTTCATTGTATCTGGTAGGTTGCCTAATTCACATCTGCTATCATTATGACTATTACAGTGGTAACAGCTTATGGAATAACCTGAAAGTTAAGAAATAAAATTAATTAGGTCGAATGTTAAACAAACAGCTTCAATAGTCTAGCGAAGGGGTTATAGAGAGAACATGGAAAGGGGAATTTTTGCGTGCCAATATCTCGAAAACTATAAACAATAAAAAAAAATTATTCCGAAAGATCTTGTAGGAAATTTGATAGGCTTTTATTTTGCTCAGAATAATTTTTCCCTAGGACCTACTGTTTTTGAAATATAAGCGAAAATCCAAAAAACGGGACCTTTTCATCCTTTTTCGTCCCTTATTAGCCCTATAGCTAAGACCAGGGACTTTATTTAGCATTTTTACCTCCTAACTGCTACAAACACATTCCCCTCTTCCATGTCCTCTACATCTTTTTTTTGTGGGTTCCTTGACTGAACTATAAAGGGTTGCTATTCCTATGTGGCTACTCCACCGTACCAAAATTACCCAGGGAATTTCTATTCTTCAATTTTATGGTCTATCAAGGGCATGCCCTATTCTGATTCTTTTCTAAGCTCAAATATCACGAACAGAGTGTCTGAAAATTGGACTTTTAGCATACGAACAGGAAGATGGATAGATCGACTTTTATAGGCAGTCAAACAGACAGTTAAGTAGGCAAGCATGAAGAAGGGCTCATAAATATAATAATTCAATTTTTGTGGACCTTTTGACACTTTTGACACTAGCCCAGGACTTAAGCCCTATTAGTCCATATGTACATCCGCTCCTGGGCATGAGACATTCAAAATCACAAGCAGACTGCAAACTGTTAAACAAATTTTTTTCTACCAGAAAAATGGTTTAGTTTTAGTGGAAATGAAAATCTGGAAAAATCTTAACAAATTTTCGACATCGTTACACACTTACCCTCCTTTTTGTATGGAGGGTAAGTTTATTAAACTAAAATATTAAATCTAAATTTTAATTATGAAGAAAGTTAATTGTTGAGAGATTTTCAAAGCCTTTAGAATTATTAATTTGTTTCATGTTGGTTTTAATTAAAGTTTAAAGAGATTAGTTGAAGAAGATGGGGTTAAGGAAAAAAGCTAAAAGTAAATAAATTAAGTTAGTAAAACATCATTTATTAAAAAGGGTTACTTTTAATAGCTGTTACTTGAAGGAAACTTTAGTTTTGGGATAAATTCTACTTAATATAGACATGACGTGGTTGCAAACTGATGCTATCAGTGCTTCCCCAACTAAAAATAATTTAATATCTAAAATATACTGTTTTTCATCCCTTGAAGACTAAAGAGTGAAGAAAGAAAGCAAGTTAGTGGGATTAATTTTTTTTCAGAAGGGCTGGGAATTAGTGACTGTTGAGAAACGTAGAGAAGGAGGCACGACCTTGTTGGGAACTGTAACGGGACAGCCTTGTTAGAGAGAAGCATTCAAAAAGAGGATTAATTTGCCATAGAAAAAATATTTTTTAGACTATTTGAAGCGGCATATCTCTGAAAACAATAAAAGCTCGAATTCTTGTTGACTATGCGTAATGTCACTTTACAGCGCCTTATAGTTGCAAAATTTAAAAATTTAATGCTTAAAATGTATAATTTAGCTGATAAGAGTGTCTGAAGTGAGATAAATGCCTTCTTAATTATTAAAATCTTGGAGAATTCTTAAAAAAACATCTACGAGGGCCTCTAAAGCCTAAAAGCGTCTGAAGTCATTTTAATTACTTCTTTCGTTACAAAAAGAATCTGATTGCTTATTAAAATATAATTATGACACTTAAGACGCTTTAATTTAAAATTTAATCTTGATTCAGAATTTTCTAAATTTATCAAAATAATTAATGTAAAAGTGACTAAATTATACAGGCTGACGCATAGGCTAAGACTTTAAATTTAAATTGAAAATGAAATTTTTCTTTTACCCATATCTGACATCATGATCGTCTGTCGAATCTGAATCTTTAAACTGCTGGTCAACCAGCCCTAGGCTTCTGTAACTATTAGCGATCCACTAGCTAACTCTAAACTACTTATTTTTTATCCTTCTCCTAACGATTTTTAAAAGTTTGTACACTGAGAAAAATATGTAACTAACTGGAGCACCGTTTTTCGTCGGTTGATGACAACTTACGAAAACAACCGATTGTTAAATGTTAAATCAACGAAACAAAAATAGGTAGGTTCAATATTAACCTAGTACGCAGTGAAAACAACCTACTATTTTGCTCAGTGTATGAGAGGCGAGGAGACTCTCCTCGCCTGCTCTGCTCTTTCATTAGCTTGTGCATCAGTTTATGCAAGCTGAAACTCTATCAATAGATCTATGTGCCCGAGAATACCTACGAAGGAATTTAAAGGTAAAAAAGTCTACATAATGTCTGACAGCCAAGCTGCGATAAAGGCACTTTATCTAAAGTCTTTATCCACTTGGGAATGCAGATAATCCCTAAAAACTCTGGCAAGAGACTACCAAGTTGCCTTTCATTGGGTGCCAGGTCACGAGGGAATAGAAGGAAACGAAATAGCTGATGAATAAGCTAGAACACGCCCAAAAGCCATTTCGATCAGACCCGAATTATTCTGTGGACTATCTAGAAAACATAGAAGGGCAAAGATCCAAAAATGGGAAACTGAGAACAAAAATTCTTACTAGAACAACGCACTAGAACAAAGACAGTCGAAGAAATTCATTGAGCACTCGACCACGAATGCTAAAGAGCTTCTTCTATTATCAAAGAACGAAATCAGATTCATCACTGGTCTATTTATTTGATACTGCCCTGTGAGGTACTACTTCAAGAAACTGGGACTGGAAGATAGCGACTTATGCAGACTCTGTGAATTGGAGATCGAAGCCGCCGAACACATTCTCTGCAATTGGCTCTACAATTGGCAAGATTTACCTTCGTCGGTCAAAATGCTACCTTGTGACACTTATATTTTAATATACTATTTTCAAGTTCTATGGAGCCATGGCACACCAGGGCAACGGGTAACATATTTGTGGGGTGAAAGTCATAAAGGGTCTGAATTTCAATGCCGCAGGGCAGCTGTAAGGCCAGCTGTTGGTGAGTAACGACACCACGGTTTCCCGATGTTTTCTTGGGAAGTTAGTTCCCGGCCTCTTTGCTTACTTTTACCAGATGGTAGGGGTGGAGCGTGGAGCCATATTACAGTCGGGGTTGGAATCTCTAAAAGCATGTGTTCCGCGGAACACATTCTCTGTAATTGCGATGGATTGGCTCGGCTTAGGCTGAAAAACTTAGTGCTGGCTCATTTGACACCTTAAGAAGTGATAAGCAAACTTCTCAGGGATCTTCTATGCTTCACTGGCAACATTAAAAACCTGAGAACATAAATACGAGTAGGGTTATGAACAAACTATCGACACTGGTCGCAGTTCTGTAAGGCTTAGAAGCCAATCGATCCTGAATACAATACAATACAATTCATCAGCTACAAGAAGACGAAGGAAAATTGAACCTCTTCGTATGCAGGTCTGGTTAGTCTAGATTAGAGTTTATAGATTACTGTGCCTGTTAGGATATCATCATGGATTTTGGTCAATAAATTGTTGCTTATTCTTTCTCGGAGAACTCGGAGAAGCAATAAAAAGTTTAATGGTTGTCTGTCGGTTGATCGACAATAGCAAATTCAGGCTCTGCTTATACATTTTCATCGGTCTGTCACTCTCACCATCACCACGTCAATTTGTCTATGTCTTGATCTATTGATCCACCGCTCTGTGAGTGTGTTTAGTTATCAGTCTAATAAATTTTATCAGAAGTTTAGTTGTATCGTAAACGATCCATTTTATTTTGCTTTTGTACTATAAATGAGTCAATTAAAAATTCAAATAGAGCTAAAAATAACTACTAGGCTTAAAAGTCGATAAAATGTGAAAGTCCACAACTTTTAAATCTTTATCAAAGTTAAACACGCACATTAAGTGCAAGGACTATTGTGTAATAAATGTTCAAGACTTAACTGTTATTACCATTTTTAAATAAAATGAGAACGCCCTAGTTGCAAATATTGGCCGACTAAACGGAAAATATGTACCTATTTTAGAAATTATGTGAGGATATAAATTTATAATATCAGGCAAAAAAATCTTGAGAGATTTTCCCTAAGCAATCAATCAGTAAGACTTTTTAATATGAGAGGCAAGACCCTATAAAATCATTTAGTGTAAAATAATTTTACAAAAGCTTCTGATTTATATACACCCTTTTACAACAAGTGAAGTGTAAAATTATCGCTTAAATCTTACAAAATGTCTAATTTATGTATAATGTAAAGAAAATTGCTTTTCAAATCGACATAATCTTTTCTGTTCCCTGAATAAACATTAATTTTTTTTTTAATTTTATTAACCACTATGTACCTACAAAAATTAGTCTTGGAGATGGAATATGTGCTGCTGACACCCCTAACTTCAGAGGATGCAACAAACTCTCTTGTCTTAGCTCAAATCTGAAGATCCTAAAGAGTTTAACATGGCCAGTATCAGCGACAAATAAGTAAGTATTCAGAAGTTTGTCCAAAAGTTGCGATGTATTCAGGGGGGAGAATGCTCAGATAGTTAGAGCATCTCGTTCACATATGCCCGAAGTAGGAGTTTCTGAAACTACACAAAGACGAGAAGGTTCCAATTGATGAAATAATTAGTGTCAAAATTAATATCGACTCAGAATGAAAGACATTGCAAACATTAAAATTAAGACAGAAGGCTTTTCCACGTAGCCATTAAATTTTCCTTAATAGTCACCATTTCTGAAGCTTTAAAATATGAGAAAGTAACAAAAGGAGTATAGAAAGTGTTAAAACTAAAACATTTTCTTCCATTTATTATTATAAACGTCACTTTATTTAAGTCAACAAAAACAGTATACGTTAAATAACTCATAAGATGTGCACATTATCTCCCATTTACGCAAATTTCCGCATCCATTAATCAAGCAAGCTTTCTTGTTGTGCAAAAATATTCTTTACAAGTTGCTTCGGTTGGATTTTCAAAAGTAACTTAGAGTACTTTTGTGAAAGAGACTAAATGAATGTTGAAAGGTTGATAGATGGCGATCAAAACTAGAATGCCTCTAAAGCTATGATTAGACCCCGGTACTATTATCTTAAGGTTAACTTTATGATAGATAATTTTACGCTTTGAATTTTCATTTGAGGTAAAATGATCACCAGATTACTCCTTATGAAGCTAGAGTCCGGAGAGACATAAAAAGTGTTAAAAACCCAGTTGATACACATTTTTTTGTTATTTATTTTGACAGATTAATTATGACACCTAAGACAAATATTTTAATTAGTTCTGATAGATAATTTTGTGCTCTTAAATTTTTATTAGAGGTTAAGTTATCCTCAGATTACTCCTTAAGGAGCTAGAGTCGGAAGAGTCACAGAAAGTTGTAAAAACGAGTTGATGAGAGCTGATACATCGGTTTTTAGTTATTATTTAATTTCATGGATTAATTATGACAGCTAAGATAAATATTTAAATTAGATCTGATAAAATTTTAATAGTTAATTTATTATTATTACATGAGCAATAGCTAGGGAATTTTTTTTTATATTTCGTGCGTGACTCTATTAAGTAAATTGATGAGAATTATTAAAAAATAAATATGTAATCGTAATCGTTAAACAACTGTTTTTATGTTCCTTCTTTCGTCCACAGAGAGAAAATACATCTGGCATTTGAGGGTTCGAAGTTAGTCAATATTGGAAATGGCAGGGTGGAAGGAAAATAAATATTTTTGTCGTTTAAACCATGTGGTGCGTTCCCACTGGTGTCAATCGACAAAAGTAACCACGACTTTTTAGAGTTAATATTGAGTAGAAGTCTCTGGAATAGCACAGATCACTAAAAAGGTGTGCTTTAAAGTCGCTCTCCATTATAAAACATGAGTTATGGTTCACCCTGTGGCTTTATCTACGCTTTCCATTTATTGTTAAGTAAAAACGTTTTAATTACGTCGGGTTTTATTACTTAATTAAAATAACTATTGTGAGACGCAAAGTTATAGAAAATATGCAAATGACCCAAAGCAGGAAGAAGAGCTAATAGTCCAGTCAAGGAACGCCCAATAAAGAGATGTAGAGGACATGGAAGAGGATGGAATTTTTTTCAGAGATGTGTTTGGAGTAGTTAAAAGATAAAAATAGTAAAAGTACCCGATCTTAGCTATATGGCTAATAAAGGGCTGGAGGGGGATGAAAAGGTCCCGTTTTAAGGGTTTTTGCTTATATCTCAAAAACGGTGGGTCCTAAGGAAAAAATTATTCTTAGTAAAATAAAAGCTTTTTAAATTTTCTACAAGATCTTTATATTAATATTTTTTCTATTACTTATAGTTTTCTAGATATCCGCCCGCAAAAATTGTGCATGCATGAAAAAAAATTGATCGAGGTGGAGATTCATGCTTAATTACTAATTTGTATTTATTGAAGGAAATAAATATGAAAACTCAATTGAAGCCCAAAAGTGGGCGTTATGAATAAAAATTAAAAATCAACTAGCAAAGGATTTTCTCTTAAAAATTTGAACAAATTGAAACTGATGCTTCCATGTAGTGAAATCTAAAATGTAATAACGAGATTTTTCCTTTAACAAAATTTAAAAAATTATGTTAGTTAAAGAAAATAAGATCAAGGTTAAAAAATATATTTTATTTTAACCACCGGATAGGGCAACTTACAGCTGATTTTTTAAAGACAAAAATTGTCCCCCATTAATTTAAAAAAAATTAATTAAACAAACGTACAAACAATAATTTCATTGCAATTTGCTAAAAACTTATTGCAAGTATTGATCCAAATGTGTTTTTTGGGCAAGCGCAAACGCGCTTGGATACATTTTGTCCAAAAATTTTTTCCCCCAATTAAATCTTTTAGCATAGCGTTACATAACGCTTAAAAATAACATTTTCTTTTCCAGATTAATTGGGGGCTTGGGAAAATTGATTTTCTTCCCATTATATTAAGAATTTAATTACTATCGTTATTATTTCGGTCAGGGCTGATATGTCAATGTAATCAATTTAATGGAAATTGCATGTCAGAGGTTGAAGAAGCCTATTTATCAGTTACACACAAATTGCCCGTATTTCGATTCGGAACGTTAAAATTGCAAAAATAATATTTACCTTCTTCAATATACAAAAATAACACAATAGCACAAGCAAATAAATATTGCAATTGTGCCATATTATCACAAAACTTTCAAATTTACAATTTTTATATACACTAAAATAAGTCTTTTAACACTGAAATAGTGAGACGAGCTCGATCTGAGTGCTAACGGCGACGTCGCGAACGAATTTTACTGCGCTGAAGCAAAACTGTTAAAATCTAAACACAATAGGGCTAAAAAGAATTTTAATAAAATTTCTTTTTTATCAACAATTTGACTAACCTCTTTTACAAAAACTTCCCAAGCGTCTTAATAAAAATTATTAAAATTGTACGCACTGTCATTTTTTTTCTTATGTTAAATGGCATAATTGCGCTAGTCGCTCAAATTGATAATTTGATGTATCCGGATTTTTGATTAAGGTTTTGATATGGGAAATCTGCCAGACTATAAGTGCTAAAGCAAGCAAGTTAACGTGTTAACCTGACTCCGAGATGATTGTTTTAAATTAACTCTCTTTGTCTTAAAGAAGACCACAATGGATGTAATTATTCAGTTAAGAGAAATTTTTCCACTCGTGGAAAACAAAACTTTGAGAATTGTGGTTTCGGTTTTACTAAAGGTTATATGCAAAAGAATCCTTTTTGAATTCAGTAAATTTTGTTTAGCCATCAGTCCACTCCTACGAGCTCTCCAAGTCTATGGTCTGGCTTTTACTTGGTCTTCATTTTTGAAAAACGGTTGAATCCAAAACCGCCACCGAAGATGACCGTTTCGATAACGAAATCGCAGATAAAGAAATGAAAAAAATTGAAAATATACAACATAAAGAAGAGGTAATTGTTCAAGTCATAGTTCCATGAACAATTCTATCTATTGATCCATTGATATCCATCACTTGATCTTATAGGCAGGGCCGTAGCTAGACTGTGTTGTCAAAAATTTTCAAGAGACGCTGAAAGCTAAAATCAGGGTTTTCTCTCTTTTGGGTTTGTATAAATATAAATCTGATGTTGACCACTGTAATCTTTTCTGAGGATGAAAGTGTTTTGCCCACAGTTTGCAAAAATTTGACTTTCTCAAAACCAATGTTTTCTTCTTCGGCACCTTTATATAGAAACTTATCGTTTTATTGTTATTGCAAAATCCTTACAAAGCTCTGGCTAAAACAGCCTTAAAATTTTCTAGGACAGGCTCCTTTCTACGCCTCTGCTGATGGGTCTTAGGGTCTTTTATCTGTCTGACATACATTGTATTGGTTCTGATAGACAATTTTGTGTTCTTTAATTTTTATTGTAGGTAAAATTACCTTTAGATCACTCCTTAAGGAGTTAGAGTTGGAAAGGACACTGCATATTGTAAAAACAGTTTTAATTTTCTTCTTTTATATTTATTTTGATAGATTAATTATGGAAACTATGCCAAATATTTTTATTGGTTCGGATAGATAATTTTATATTCTATAATTCTTATTAGAGGTAAAATTACTATTAGATCACTTCTCAAGCAGCTAGAGGCGGGAGAGACGCCGCATGTTGTAAAAACAGGTTTAATACATATTTTTTTCTTTTAAATTAATTTTGATAGCTTAATTATCGAAACTAAGCCAAATGTTTTATTGGTTCGGATAGATAATTTTATACTCTATAACTTTTATTAAAGGTAAAATTACCATTAGACTACTCCTTAAGGAGCTAGAGTCGGGAGAGACACCGCATGTAGTAGAAACAGATTTAATACATACTTTTTTATTATACTTGCATTATAATCTGCCAATTTCCACACTAAAAAGCGTTCATAAACTCGTCTTTATAGCACAAGTGCTCTATAAAGTCGTCTAGGTAACAACAATAATATTAACTGTTGTGTGACTGTTGTTCTCCAATGTAAACACAAAGCATCTCTGTGGCAACAAATATATCCAAAATCGGCACGCTTAATTTTCAAATTTTAAATACAGATTTTTTCTCTTTTATAGAGGTTTTAGTTGCAATTATAATAAAAAATATCGTATAATACTCGTGTATAAGTAGACTTTATCGCATACGCGCCGTTACAAGCACTTGCAAGCTCGTGCTTGTAATTTTCGTCGCTAATGCGATAAAGTCTTTCTTATACACATGTATTATAAAATACTATTTTCGTTTTTTCTTTTTTATTTATTTTATTAGATTATTTTAAGACAAATGTTTTGATTGGTTCGGATAGATAATTTATGCTCTATAATTTTATTAAAAGTAAAATTACCATCACTTACCACGTATATGAGCTTACATCGTATTTCCTTGTTTCGTATTTTTTGACGCTTTTCCAATCTTCATAGTTCCCCTCAAAGCCCCCTTTTCAGTGTTTGTTTATTGGTTGAGTTATTTGGACTTCAGAGTCTTTTGGAGTAGAGTGGATCTAACCTTTCCTAACATTTCCTTCTTGCCTATATTATTTTGACGCTCTTTTAACCTCGCGTACACAGTTGCGAAGGCTCTTTGGGTTATCTGTCCAAAATACTATCACACAAACACAAACAAAATTCCCAGTTTTAAATATGTATTGACCTGCTAATAGAATAACATTAATTCTAGTTGCTAAGTCAATAATCAAGATGAAGTCAAGAAGTCAAAAAAAAAAGATTAACTTTCAATATATAAACCGCTCATGATTGTAAAGCCACTAATAGTAAACATCAAGATGGTTTCTAAATATTACTTTGGTCTTCTCTTCGTCATTACTTTAATAGTAAGTTTCTATTTTCGAATAAATTAATTTTTAAAATGTTTATTTTTATAGGTTCAAACTCTTTCGGCAGAACTAGGAAAAGAGGAATTGGAGTGTATCGAAGAGCTCAAACTGAATGTCGCTGATGTAAACAAGTATAGTGATTTTGACGCAGTTCCTGAAGATAATCAAAATGCGGTTAATTTTTTTGAATGTGTCATGACCAAACTTGATTTATACGATGAAAATTCTAAAATAAAGTTTGACGAATTTAAAAAACAGACCGTTGAGTATTTTGAAAAAGCTTACGAATCAACAGACACAAGAGTTCCATTGTATCTAGCTGGTATAGATAGTTGTGCAGGCAAGACTTACGAAGGTACTAAAGGAGAAATTGGCATTAAATTCAATAACTGTATTGTTGAATTTATGAATACAACATAAAATTTAAATTTTGTTAAACTTATTTCTCTTGCAAAATACGTAAAATAATTTTCGGTAATAAAGAAAGTTTTTTCTCTTAAAATTTTGATTACCACATTGTTTCGTTCATACCTACCATTATTTCTAATAAGTTGAATTTTGAAAACTGCGCCAAAATAAAATAAAAACGCAACTATAACTTAGTGCGCCATCTATTGAAAGTATGTAGTAAATAATGGCATAAAGGATCAATTCGCAATTCAACTTTTGATTTTTGGAAGACATGGATCTTTTTCTTCAGGAATGTGTTTGAAGTACTTAGGAAGTAAAAATACTAAAAGGCTAAGGGGTGGGAGGATGGTGAAAAGGTTCCACTTTTGGGCTTTTCGCTTATATCTAGCAAACGGTGAGTCCTAGGGAAAAAACTGTTCTTATTAAAATAAAAATTTTCTACAAGATTATTTCTATTCCTTTTTTTACAGTCCTGAGATATCCATCCGCAATAATCGTTAATGTATGGAAGAAAAATCATTGTCTCATGTTTTTCGTCAAACATATTTGCGAGCAGATATCTCGAAAACTAAAAAGAATAGAGAAAAAATTATTTAGATTAATCTTGTAGGAAATTTGACCAACTTTTATTTCGTTAAGAATAATTTTCTCCCTAGGGCTCACTGTTTTTGAGATATAAGCAAAAATCACAAAAACAGGACCTTCAACAGTAACTCGTTCTGAATAACCTTTTATGTTTTAAATAAAAAATGGATTATATATTTTATTTGAAATTTAAATACAAATTAACACAAAAAAGTCTTATAACAACCCCTAATGTTTATACCGTTATATCTAGTCACGATCAGAATCCAAGAAGGTATATCTTAATTAAATATCCATAAAATTACATTAAGAGAAATATATAAAATTAGTATTGTCATAGGTTTTCTATTAGATATAGAAGTCCCTGTATTACAACCGTCTCTTGCACAATCACATGTTTTTTGACTAAATTCTTTCGAGGTGAATGAATAACAAACGCTTTGTCCACTGTGTATAGTAGCGCATTCTCTAATAACTGTAAAATTCATCGTACGTCCAACACGCACTATAAATTTAGATGTAAATTAAAGAAACTCAAAATTAAATTAACTTACACGATTGATCAATTTGTCTGCATAAATTATCGGTTAAATAATATTGATTATCGACACGTTTAAGAGCTGTAAAATTATACCCAAAGTTTCTAGTAGTACCTATACACTCTCTTAAATATTTTTTATTTGAAAATTCGCAATCCTTTTCTAAATCTGATCGACACTGGTAGCACTTGATACTATAAACTTAAAAACAACATCAACTGAAAGAAATAATAAAAATTTACCTTTTTACTAACCAGTCATGAAACACGTAATAGTCATCATCAATAAAATTGCTACATAATTAAACTTCATCATACAACATTCCAAGTAGTTTTGAAAACTGAAAACAGGAAATATCTTTTACAACTTAATAAAATGTCAAAATTTTGAAAGTAGAAATAAAATAATAACCTTTAAATTCAATTTTTGGTATTTGCATTATGTAGCATTTATTTAAAACTCGAAATTTTTCTGTAATTCAAGAGTGACCCCAATAACATCAAGCAAACGCTTCGGAATACAAAAATTACGAAGATTAAATTTTTGTCAGTGTCAAATATTTGAAAAAATCACTAATCACGACGTAACCAACCCAAATTTGATGTTCTGACGTTTCAAAAAGAGAACCCTAAAATATCAAATTGAAGAAAAAGTGATTGGAAAAACTTCAAAACTCGTTCATTTGACAACTAAAACAAATTAAGGTCAGTAATGGTAATTGTTGTATATTAGAAGATTTTTAATTCAAATAATGTTTTAGTTTTAAACGACAATGCAAGAGCGTGCTCAGCTCAGACAATTTATCTCTTCTCTGTAGAACGCAAATATCAAACCAAGAAGGTTTCTACACATGTAAAACGCTGATTCCGTCTGTTAAATTAATTAAATATATTTAAAAGTGTCAAAATTTGATATAAACCTACATAAAATCAAGTAACTCGAATTTTAGAATTTGAGTGTATAGTAAGTTGCCTAGCGATATGGCGTAAACAGGGCAACAAATCTACAACTGATTTAGATGCAGTATTTTTCCTATTAGTGAAATTAATTTTATTACCTATAATAATATTTAATTCACGATTGTATAAAGAACAAAATTAGGTGATTTAGAACAATTATTGCAAAGGTTTGACTTTGATATTCCTGTATAGAATAAATAGTAAGTGAATATCTAGAATGAGAATTTTTTAAGATTATTGAAAGCCAGTTCATTTGCAAATAACTTAAAAAGTTTTCAGTTTAATAAAATATCCATTCAGACATTTTTTGTAGTTTATAAAATTTACTTTTGGTATCAACTTTCGCCACCCCCCTACTACAAATAATTAAACTCTAGCGTTTTGAAAATTAGTCATTTTTCCACTCTTATTGTGCCTGATGAAATGGAATTTTTTAAAACATTCAAAAAATATCAATGGTGGTGAAAATGATCTTTTCTCAAGCTTAGAAATTGATTTTAAATAATCTTGCAACTGGTCTATCCACGACAATAATATTAACCGAGTTAATAGTGTTTTCATATTTGAGCATTTTTTCACTCTTATTGGAAATCATAGTCGCAGGAGTTTTTAAAAATAACTCAAAAGATATCTATTGTGGCAAAAATAATGAAAGTATCTGTTCTCAAGCTTAAAAATTGGTTTCAATTTGACTTGCAGCCAGCCTCTCCATGACAAATATTACCGAGTTATAGTGTTTTGAAATTTGAGCTATTTTCCACTCTTATTAGAACTCATAGTCGCCGTAGTTTTTAGAAATAACTCAAACAACATCAATTATAGTGAAAATGAAGAAATTATATTTTCTCAAGCTCGGAAATTGGTTTTAATTTGACTTGCATCCGGTCTCTCCACGACAAATTTTAACCGAGTTATAATAGTGTATGGAAATTAGAGCTATTTCCACTCTTATTGGAACTCACAGCGCCGAAAATTTTAAAAAGAATTCCAAAAATATTGATTTTAGTGAAAATGAAGAAATTATATTTTATCAAGTTTAGAAATTGACTTTAATTTGACTTGCATTTAGTCTCTCCACTAAAAATTGTAACCGAGTTGTAGTGCATTGAAATTTGAGCTAATTTCCACTCTTGTTGCAACTCATGGTGGCCGAAGTTTTTAAAAATAACTCAAAAACTATCGATTGTGGTAGAGCTCTCGCAATATCTCTGCGACTATGGACGCCTACTTCAAGCAACCGCTTAACCTCGTTTTATATCTACTTCGGACACATGATCGATCTAAAAATATTAAACTGCTTTTAAGTTTGCATGATCTTTATCGTGTATCATTTTTAGCACAATATTTCGTTTGAGACCGGCATAAAACGTGGTTAAATGCTAGCTTGAAGTAGGCGGTCATAGTCGCGGAGATATTGCGAGAGCTCTAATAATGTTTAAGTTATCTTTTATCGATCTTAGAAATTAGTTTTAATTTTACTTGAATTTAGTCTCTCCACTAAAAATTGTAACCGAGTTATAGTGCAGTGAAATTTGAGCTCATTTCCACTCTTATTGCAACTCATGGTAGCCGGAGTTTTTAAAAATAACTCAATAAATATCGATTGTGGTAATAATGTTTAAGTTATCTTTTATCGATCTTAGAAATTAGTTTTAATTTTACTTGAATTTAGTCTCTCTACGACAAATTGTAACCGAATTATAGTGCATTGAAATTTGAGCTCATTTCAACTCTTATTGCAACTACTGGTGGCCGAAGTTTTTAAAAATAACTCAAAAAATATCGATTGTGGTGAAAATGATGAAATTATCTTTTATCACGCTTAGAAATTAGTTTTAACTTGACTTGAATTTAGTCTCTCCACGACAAATTGTAACCGAGTTATAGTGCATTGAAATTTGGGCTCATTTCCACTCTTATTGCAACTCATGCTGGCCAGAGTTTTTAAATATTACTCAAAAATATCGATTTTAGTGACATGAACACAAACACAGTCCTATATGTGAGTTGTGTTTTAGAATTTGGCACTCTTTCTTTATTTATAGACTTTAAGTACTCTCTTTTATCTATTTTAAATACACTATCACTTCGTGAGAGGCTAGACGGTTACTAAAATAGCAACAAAACACTAAATATTAGGTATTTCTTTTCAAGATGATAGCTTGAGGATCGAGAGTGTAATAAAGTAGTAATAAACTTGTGGGTCCAAAAATCAACAGTTTTAGAGATATGGACTTTTGAACTTGAGTCATGTGACTTAAGGCTATGTACACATGTACAGTACAATTTTCAAAATTTTTAAATTTCATATTTCTAAATTAATTATTTCCTTTTTCTTATTTTTATCGACTATATGTGGAAAGGTTGAGCACAACAATTCCGAAAAATCTAAACAGGAAATTCAAGACTAGACCACAGATTGAAAATAAATAAAACTTGTGACGCAAATCTTTACATCACTTGGTACATACAACAGCAAAGAAAGTCTAAATAATAAATTAATACTTAACGTGGACGTCATTTTGACGTCAATTTACTCAAAAGCTATCAATAGAGCTGGGAATTGTATGGAAGTGCATGTTTTTTTTAAAGATATGCACAAGGATATTTTTTAAAAATGTATACGATTTGTTCAAAAAGGCTTTAAATAACCAAATCTTATTTTGCATATAAATGCATATTTGACACGTTGTTGCATATATTACAAAAATTCTAAAAATGCTGCATAAATGCATAAAATGACGTTGGTGAAAAAAAAATTTTAATGTTTATTTTTAAGAAATGCGAGGTACGAGATAAGACATTCGGAGAATTTAGATTCAGGGTATAAAAGGGCATGTTGACCTTGTCTAGTTTTCTATTTTCTATAAGACTCCTCGATTCAAAATAAATACTAATCCTTTTTCGTTTCTTTGTACCTACCCTAAATTGCATTTTCTAAGAATCTTTACTAATTGCCTTTTTGGACTTTCCTAATAGCTTTTCAAACCCTCCAATTCTAAAACTCCTAACCCTTCTCTCTTAACTTTTTTTCAAATTTTAGAAATGAGTTAGTTTGTTTAAGTTTGGAAGTCAGTACTCGCAAGATTCCAACTTCGTGAAAACGTAAAGTGTAACACTGGGCATATTGTCGACAATTATTGTGTAGTCGTTAGTAAGTGAAGTGGTGCATTTAAGTACCTATATACAATTATTTTATTTTAATTGATCATGCCGAAAATTAAAACTTTTAAAAGTGCTGCACTAAATGCTTGGATAGCGAGAAATCCTACTCTAACAACAAATGGCTCTGTCGTGTTTTGTCAGGCTTGCTGCAAAAGCGTAAGTTTATATTTTTATAAATAAGGTCCAAATCTGACTTTTGGTTCTTTTTTAACATAGATACCCTGCGATAAGAAGTTCCAGTTAGATCAGCATCTAGCTTCCCAAATGCACAAAAGGAACGCAGAAAGAACTATCAATTCAAGACAAATTTTTATAAATAGCACACCAGCTTCAAATTCAGATGAACAGACTTTTAAGAAAGATTTATGTAAAGCCCTAATTTCTGCTAACATTCCTTTAAACAAACTAGAAAATAAAACATTCTCTAGTTTTTTGGAAACACCAAACGAAAATTTCATAAAATTTTAAATGCATATTTGAGACTTTTTTCAGCATATATTGAGATTTTTATCGTGCATGTATGCAGCATATATCTTACATTTTTAGTGCATATAATTCCCAGCTCTAGCTATCAATTTAAACTTGTAGTGTATGTTGGGTTGCATAACGTCAACGTTCAAGGCGTAACTTTCTCCTTGCTTTGTGCTATGTGCATTGCAAACCGCATTCGATAAATTAAAATTTAACAAATTGTTTAAAACTATTAATTTCTACTTATTTCGATTTACTTCCTCGTTCAAATTCTGAACTTTCTTAACTTTTACAGAAGAAAGATGTGTTTTAAATACTTTAAAACAGGTATAGGTGAAGGTTAACTACAATAAACGAATCTACAAGTGCATTAATGTGCATTTAAATGAAATCCGAATAAAAAATTAAAATGCACATACCTACGATTTTATCAGATTACTTACATAAGTCGCTTATTAGCTTATTTAACGAAAAGATTAATTTTCAAGTGCAAATTCATATCATTAAATTTTATTCTTTTTTTGACGCATAGTAATAATTTGGAGCTATTTAAACTTTTATTAAGATAAAGGTTTAATATAAATATGGAAAGTTACACATTTATGTAATAAAAGAAACAAACAAAACAAAATTAAATAATAATTCGAATAAAAGTAATTATGTGTTTACATCAATTTGTAATAAATTGAAAAGAAAAATTGTGACTGTGACTGGATTGTTCAGGTTATATCTAGACAAGATTTTTAATTTACATAAATAAATGGTTATTTTTATTGAAAAAATGTTCAGTTCTTAAATGATATGTAATGTAAAAAGATGTGTGTGTGTTTATTAAATATTATGAAGTGTATTTTGTTAATTTGAAGTTTTAATTGTGTTCAGAACATTTTATCTTCAATTGTAATATTCATTTGCAAATAAATGCAAAATATTAAACAAACAGCAAAAACCATTGTCTTTTAAAACTTCAGCAAATAAAGTTTTATACTTTTTCATGGACAAATAATTATTTTATAATTTAAATTTCTATTAGTTGTATCAAACAACCACATCAAAATTAGTAAAAATGGGAATGAAATGTATTTTTGTGTATTTTAGTGTTATTTCGCTATGTATTTCAACAGGTAATTAATACTTTTTAAATTTTTTTATTGTTATTTTAAACTGATGTTAGTGGAAGTTGTTGCCCTAAATGAAAAGTTACATTACTTTTATCAAAAATGATAAAGGCGACCGATGATGAAAGTACAAAATATTATTGTTTCTATACGATTCATTAACAATTCATAAATTATTATCTATGCCCATTATAAAGACCTAATTTTTAATATTTAAACAAAATAATTTTAGAAAACGTTATTATAGTTAATTTGCAAATTACGTCTTTTGAAAATGTTTCTAGTTAGTTGCTAAAGAACAGAACATAAGTAGAAGGTTCTTAACATAATAAACAGTTGTAGTGAAATTAGTAAGATAGGTCCCCTAGGAAAATATTTTTTACATATTATTATTAAGATAAAAATACATTGTATGGCAAAGATAACCAATTAACGTTATCAGCACGTGATAAGACGGCTAGAAGCAAAGTTATCCTATAATTTGAATAATAATTAATTAATTACAGCTACTTATACCGCACTAATGTTTGGAGATAAGAAGAGAGTAAAATTCAAGATGTTCTTGACACATTTTCCCGTGCGTCTCTAAAATTAGTTTTAAAACCACATTTGTAAAGAGGCATACGAGTCAAACTTTGCTTCTTATTTTGAAATAATTGTCCAGACTTAACTTCCTAAGTGAGAACGGGCCTAATAACCGTATCTCTGTAATACAGAGTCTATATCTATTGACAATAGATGTTCATAATAATATGAACTATTTTATTCAGAATAATCGACAATACAACCTCTCAAAATATTTCCACTTCTTCCTGAAACACCCTGTATAGGATGCAAAAATAATTTTTTCCTGAACATCCTCCTGAAACTCCCTGTATAGGACGAAAAATTAATTTTCTCTAGGACATCCTCCTGAAACACTTAGTGTAGGATGCAAAATTAGTTTTCTCCTGAACGTGCTATTGAAACTCTCAAAAGAACGCGAACTTAATTTCCTCCAGAACATCTTCCCGAAACACCCTGTAAAAGATGCAAAATTAATTTTCTTCAGAAAGTCCTTCTCAATCTCCCTATGGAGGATGCAATATTAATTTCCTCTTGAACATCCTCCCGAAACTTCCAGTAGAGAACGCAAAATTAATTTCCTTCTGAACATCCTCCTGAAACAGCCTGTAAAGGATGCGAAGTTCTTTCCACCTGAAACACCCTGTACAGGATGCAAAACTAATTTTTTTCTGAACCTCCTCCTGAAACACCCTATGTAGAAGCAAAATTAATTTTCTCTAGGACATTCTCCTGAAACACTCAGTGTAGGATGCAAAACTAGTTTTCTCCTGAACGTGCTATTGAAGCTCTCAGAAGAACGCGAACTTAATTTCCTCCAGAACATCTTCCCGAAACACCCTGTAAAAGATGCAAAATTAATTTTCTTCAGAAAGTCCTTCTCAATCTCCCTATGGAGGATGCAATATTAATTTCCTCTTGAACATCCTCCCGAAACTTCCAGTAGAGAACGCAAAATTAATTTCCTTCTGAACATCCTCCTGAAACAGCCTGTAAAGGATGCGAAGTTCTTTCCACCTGAAACACCCTGTACAGGATGCAAAACTAATTTTTTTCTGAACCTCCTCCTGAAACACCCTATGTAGAAGCAAAATTAATTTTCTCTAGGACATTCTCCTGAAACACTCAGTGTAGGATGCAAAACTAGTTTTCTCCTGAACGTGCTATTGAAGCTCTCAGAAGAACGCGAACTTAATTTCCTCCAGAACATCTTCCCGAAACACCCTGTAAAAGATGCAAAATTAATTTTCTTCAGAACGTCCTCCTCAATCTCCCTATGGAGGATGCAATATTAATTTCCTCTTGAACATCCTCCCGAAACTCCCAGTAGAGAACGCAAAATTAATTTCTTTCTGAACATCCTCCTGAAACAGCCTGTAAAGGATGCGAAGTTCTTTCCACCTGAAACACCCTGTACAGGATGCAAAACTAATTTTCTTCTGAACCTCCTCCTGAAACACCCTATGTAGATGCAAAATTAATTTTCTCTAGGACATTCTCCTGAAACACTCAGTGTAGGATGCAAAACTAGTTTTCTCCTGAACGTGCTATTGAAGCTCTCAGAAGAACGCGAACTTAATTTCCTCCAGAACATCTTCCCGAAACACCCTGTAAAAGATGCAAAATTAATTTTCTTCAGAACGTCCTCCTCAATCTCCCTGTGGAGGATGCAATATTAATTTCCTCTTTAACATCCTCCTGAAACACCCAGTATAAAATGAAAAATTAATTTTCTTTTGAACATCTTCCCGAAACTCCCAGTAGAGAACGCAAAATTAATTTCTTTCTGAACATCCTCCTGAAACAGCCTGTAAAGGATGCGAAGTTCTTTCCACCTGAAACACCCTGTACAGGATGCAAAACTAATTTTCTTCTGAACCTCCTCCTGAAACACCCTATGTAGATGCAAAATTAATTTTCTCTAGGACATTCTCCTGAAACACTCAGTGTAGGATGCAAAACTAGTTTTCTCCTGAACGTGCTATTGAAACTCTCAAAAGAACGCTAATTTCCTCTAGAACATCCTCCCGAAACACCATGTAAAATTTGCAAAAATAATTTTCTTCTGAACATCCTCCTGAATCTCCCTGTGGAGGACGCAAAATCAATTTTCTCCTGAACATCCTCCTGAAACACCTTATGTAGGATGCAAAATTAATTTATTCTTGAAACTCCCTGTCGAGGACGAAAAAATAATTTTTCCCTGAAACTCCTTGTGGAGGATGCAAAATTCATTTCATTCTGAAACACCCTTTAAATAATAAATTAATCGCATTTATTATTTTTTTAAATCATCAGAAAAGCAGGAAATTTGAAAGCTTGAAATGTCTATGAACGAGAGACGTAGTCACCACGCTGTATATTTTTACGTGTTATTTATTAGTGCTATGTGTTAAAAACTATTCTACATTCAATATATTTAGCTTTTAGGGTTTGTTACTTCTGTTATTATAATAGAGTTCAGCAAAGTACAACCTTGATATCTCCGTTCCTATAGCCAGATACAAACCATCATTTTTAATAATCTCTTTTTGAACAACGATGGTGTCCCAGAACTATATGAAACGATAACTTGAAATTTGTTTTCATGCTCTTTCTTATTTTTTGATTCCCACTTTTCATGTCCAGTGGAAGACTTTTCAATAGTAGTGGCAGGTTAATCTTCTAAAAGTCTACGTACATAGGCCACCATTTCAATTGTAAAAGGATTAGGCTTCTTTGTGTATTGATAAATAGTTTCACCACATAAGTTTAGGAAGATTCACACTAGTCTTCCAATTTGCTCTAGCTCATTTACAGAGGCTTTTGAAGCTTTACAGAAACACCAAAATTGAGTTGCCTTGTCTTAAAATTTGAAGTGCTATCAAAATTGTATAAAATGGGCTTTTCGGCGTTTCAGCTTTACATCAGTGTTGCTAATAAATATTATCTATTTATGAGGAAGCAAAAAATTAGCATTTTATTTACAACAAATAATATAAATATACTGTGAGAAATAAGTTTTGGATAAATAATGATTTTTTCGTCTACTATCATGAGGATAATAACTGATAACCTTTTTGATCTAAATATAAATTCAAAAGTTCTTCTGAATTTTTTTGATATCTGCACTAGCTGAAGCCCTTGTTTGTCCTTGTTGGATTTCCAACAAACTTACCTCAAACTTACGAATTTGCTAATAGGTAATAACCAGTGAAAGTGAACGACGAAATTAAAAAATCGATCTATTTTATTGCATGTATGATGTAGTTCAAATATGCGGCCAAAATGGCGGCCCGGCCTTCTATGAGGGATGATTTTAAATGTATAGCATTGTCAGTCAAATGCTCAAACTTGATCCATCCTTAATATTGAATAATACTTATGTTCATCAGAGCGAGTTAGATCGGTCTAAGCTTAGAACATCCGGAAGGAGGGTTAGCAACCTTTGCCAATAAAAGAAAATGACATTTTAGAAACCCATGGATAGCTCATTCATTCTATTGAGTTTACATTATCATTGGATGTGATTTTTGTGACACTATATTTATTCGTCTATTGCGATTCATCTTATCAGCTAAATAGCTCGTCTTGGTAGAGTAGAGGGTATTTTTTTATTCAATGAGGAGCAGAGCTGTTCATTTAATATCATTAATTCATTAATATTTTTCATGCTGTAAGGCTACATAGCGAACCAGAATTTTACGTCAGATCGGCGTTTTTTAAAGTGCAGCACCGGTTCGCCTAGCTAACGTGCGTCATGATCCAATTGACACCACGCAGTTAACCGTGCATGAAAGAGCAAGTCAAACCGTTGGTTTAAGATAACTTATAATTTATTACCAAGAAGACGACCCTCTTAACTCTAGAAAGACCAATAGGGTCTTTTAGACCCCATTTCATTTTTAGACTTAGATTTTTATACTTAATTTTCCAAATTCAATCGTCCTCTTCGGTGACTTTTCCTAACTTTTAATATAGATTTTGAAAATGTAAAAACATTTTTGAGTTAAATTTCGGATTAGTAGAAAAACGATAATTTTGCGTTACTGCCGGGTAATCCAATGCATTTTTCGTCATGTAAATCAATGAAGACTATTTTTTTTATTGTAATTTAGCATTGCTCTTGTAATTACACAAACCTGTTATTAATTAATAATTACCTGTTATCTTCTAATTATGTACGTATACCTACTAATGTATTTATTTAATTTTCAGTTTGTGCCATTTTCTGTTATCAATGCAACAGTGGTTTACATGAGGGATGTGATAAACTATCATTTAATGATACTACTAGCAAATATTACCAAGAATGTACAACTCCACATGAAGGATATAAGTTATTTTGTAGAAAATCGTATTATAAAAGTAAGTAAACAATTTATTTAATTTAAAACTATTAATCGCACAAGGCAATGGCCAACCATCGAGTGTGGAATTTCATTTATGATAAAAGATCATGACCTGTGATATCTGTGAAAGCATGAGGCAAGTTCCCCTCTTTCATCCCTTCAAGACTTATTGATCTCTTGCTCTCTCAAGACTGTTCTGGTCACTGAGTGACAAGACTAGAGATCTGGTGCGAAAATCACCCTTTTTGTATTCCCCAAGACGTAGTGATTTCAAGATCAGAGAGAGAATACTACAGATTTGGTTGGCAAAGCCCTCTTGCCCTCCAAGACTACTTGAGCTTTCTCTCATGAACATTCAGATCTGAGAGTCAAGACTAGGGATTACGTGGGAGATTCACTTGAGGCGTTTACTACCAGAGTGGCCTAACTTAACAATTTTGTATTTACTTTCTTAGACCACTCTGGAAGTAAACGCCTCAATTTACACTTAAAGTGCCAGGACTTGTTGGTCATTATTCAAGACTATCCTGATCTGAAACAAGGACTTAATATCTATCGACCACCTCATGTTCGTACCTACATGAGACTTTTAATCTTTCTTCAGAGCTAGTTGATCTGTAGGAACAACTCGGGATTACGTAAGAGACTGAATTTACCTTAGAGTCCCAGGACTTGTTGATAATCCTTCAAGACTATCATGATCTGAAACAAGGACTTAATATCTATGGACCATCTCGTGTTCGTGCCTACCCAAGATTTTTAATCTTCCTTCAGAGCTAGCTGATTTGTAGGAAGAACTAGAGATTAGGTGGAAGTGTGGGACGCTCAATTTACCCTTAGAGTCCCAGAAACTTCAAGAATATCCTCATATGAAACAAGGGACTAAAATCTATGGATCATTTCATATTCGCGCCTTCCTAAGACTTTTAATCTTCCTGAAGAGCTAGTTGATCTGTAGGAAGACGGTCTGTCTTCCTAGTCCTAGGAGTCCTAGGACTTGTTGATGATCCTTCAAGATTATTCTGATCTAAAACAAGGACTTCATACCTGTGGACCATCATGTCCGTATCTACTCAAGACTTTTAATCTTCCTGCAGAGCTAGTTGATCTGTAGGAAGAACTAAAAGGATCTGGGAGAAACAGTTTTTTTTCTAATTCTGAAAGTTGCTTTGTTCTATCATTATCACGTGCTAGAGATGATAATAAATATAATTTTTTTGTGTTTTTCTAATAGGTACTTTTATTATTTTTCAGTAAGTGGAGACGAATCATCAATTCGGATTAATAGAGAATGTGGATACTTAGTGTACAAAACAAACACCTCAAGATGCGACGAATTAGACAACGATTATAAATTAGAAATTAACTGCCAGTGTTATACAGATGGCTGTAATGCATCGCCAAAGCAATTTTCCCAAACTTACTTAATAATTTTCACAACTATAGCGTTATTAGTTGGAACTAGTAAAATACATCGATTTTAAAGAAGAAAAAAACTAATGGACATAGTAAATGAAAAATAAATGTTTCATAAATTATTTTTAATAATTAAATTTTTTTGTAATAAACAGTTCAAACGTACTCAGTAAAATTGTCAAAAGTTGATAAAAAGTATATAATAAGAATGATAAATATTTTTATGAGTCGTTAACCTTTATATAATATTTGTGCCTAAAATAGTGGAGGAAATTTTGATAAACAACTTCAGTTATTGATTTTGTCAAGAAACTTTTATGAGAAGACGTGTCATAAAGGTATTATATCCTGGCTTGCATGTTATGTTTGCGTGATTTTATTGAAGAAACTCAATATTAATAATACCCATTTGCGCCCGTTTCAATTGTTTCGTGCATATTGCAGTTTTACGGCTGAAATTCAAGTACTTTGCAGGCATTAAATTTGAAACTATTTAGAGTTAGAATTTATAACGTATATTAAGACTAAAAACAGTATGGCCTCCAACAAAGCAATTCTTAATCTCTCCATCTGATTACATATCCATGGAATGTATGGACACAGTGGTATACATATGGGTCATTCTTTTACAAATCGCACACCAATTTATACTTGACAGTTTAAAATCGTCCAAAAAATTTTTTACAGCTTATATTCATAAAATTATTTTACCCGTATTTCATGATTTTGCTGAAAAACATTTTTTTTCGAACATATTCACATATGAATTTTCGATAATTTGCTGGATTTTCTCCAATCATCTCATACTTAATAGAAGATAATTAAAAGCTCATCCTGTATGTGTATTGTGTATATCTGTATATCCAAAAAATAAATCCAAAAGCACGGTTATGTATCGTTTGACAATTTATCAACGGACAAGGCTTGGTTTGACAATACCCCCAAATTAAAAGTACGAATTGGAAATTTCTGTAAAAATATTTCCAACTTAAATGTAACATCATCAAAAAGAAATAAAAATAAAACTCGGGAAATATTAGTCGATTATGTTTTTCCTTACTTTATGGTTTATGGAGTAATTTCTTCCCATAAAAACGTACATAAATAAATACTATAAGAAAGTAATAAATAATAAGCTTAAGAAAAGAATTTTTAGAAAACCTTTTGGCTTCTTTTCAACAGATTACACAAATTGTTTTTCTAAAATTAAAAAAAAATCGAAAAAATAATAAAAGTCCTTAACACTTTAAAAACTTTTTGCAAAATTTTAAATTAAGAAATACTTGCTTTGAAAAATGCTTCATAAAAAGATTTTTTTTTATTTCTTTACCAATAGACCTTTGTTTGTTTGTCTGTATTCTTAAGTTTTGAGCTTTAAGGGGTGTGTAGAGGACATGGAAGAGGGCGATGATGTGTTTGGAGTATGTAGTTAGGAGGTAAAAATACTAAAAGTCCCCGCTCCTAAGTATACAGGGTGATTATTTTAAGTGGTACTAACATTGTGATCTCGGAAACCGTAATAGTTACGAGGCTGGTTAAATTAGCAAAAAGTTACATATTTTGATGACCTTTAAGGATCCGTTTAGAAAATTTCAAAATTCAAAATGGTTTCCGAGATAATGCAGAAAAACAAAAAATTGGCAATTTCGTTTTTCGACTGCAGTTTCAAAATGGCGTACTTTAGAAAAAAAATTTTAAGAAATCTTTTTAGGAGATCAAAAAAGCTATCAAACGATACCAAACTCGACTTTTTATCACATCGACGCGAAGCGTCGCGACGTTCAATTTTTCATTTTCTTATGGGGGACATATTAGTTTTTTTGCAAATATTACTCAGTAGGCTTATCTAAATTCGGATACCAAACGACAGCTTCCTATCTTGAACTTTTCTTAATTTTCACAACTTTTCAGGTTATGTTATGTTATGTTAATATTTTACTTTCGGTTATTTTTTCCGATAAAAAATAACGACTAAAACTTAGTTTCTAATTTTTAAAAAAGTAATTTATTCAAGAAATAAAATTTCACTACTAAGATTTAATAAATAAATAATAATTTATTGGTTTATTTTTATTTCCAGCTCAAATTATTTTTCTAAAAATTTAAAAACCAAGTTTTATTCGCTATTTTTTATCGTTAGAAATAACGTAAATATTATAATAAAGTAAAATATTAACATAACGTAACATAACATAACCAGAAAAGTTGTGAAAATTAAGAAAAGTTCAAGATAGGAAGCTGTCGTTTGGTATCCGAATTTAGATAAGCCTACTGAGTAATATTTGCAAAAAAACTAATATGTCCCCCATAAGAAAATAAAAAGTTGAACGTCGCGACGCTTCGCGTCGATGTGATAAAAAGTCGAGTTTGGTATCGTTTGATAGCTTTTTTCATCTCCTAAAAAGATTTTTTTAAATTTTTTTTCTAAAGTACGCCATTATGAAACTACAGTCGAAAAACGAAATTGCCAATTTTTTGTTTTTCTGCATTATCTCGGAAACCATTTAAAATTTTGAAATTTTCTAAACGGATTCTTAAAGATCATCAAAACATGCAACTTTTTGCTAATTTAACCAGCCTTGTAACTATTACGGTTTCCGAGATCCCAATGTTAGTACCACTTAAAAAAATCACCCTGTATGGCTAAGGCAGGGAGAGAGGTAGAAATAGAAATGTCCCGTTTTTGGGATTTTGGCTTATATCACGAAAGCTGTGGGTTCGAGAGAAAAAACTATTAGCAAAATGAAAGCATATCAATTTTCTTATAAGATTATTTCTATTAATTTGGACCTTTCCACTTTCCACCCCCTTCCTCCCATAGCCATATAGCTAGAAGCGGGGACTTTTAGTACTTTTACCTCTTACCTAAAACACATTTCTGAAAAAAAAATTTCACACTCTTCCATGTCCTTTTCACCTCTTTTTTGAGCTAGAGGTTTGGTATCAGGTGTGCGGCTGTGCGGGGTAATAGCACAATATAGCCAATCAATTGATTTTTGTACACCCTAAATAAAGTGTTAGTGTTGCCTGTGTCTTGTGAACCGGAGAGCAAAATTGATATTATTTTTAGACTTTCGAAAAACACTAGCTGAAGATACAAAAAGACACAACAGCACAAAATTTAAAAGATTCACACTTTCTACGTGAAAAAACTCAACTTTTACAAAAAAAAGCACCTTTACCTATAATTCAATAATTTTTCATAATATAAAATTTTCAAATTCTTAAAAACGATCCCCAAACGGATAATAAATTTTAACAACTTGGCTTCTAATAAAATTTTGTTTTATTAAACTCAAAATTGGACACAAGCACTAGTAAATGCTATATTAATTTAAGGTGATGGCCATTTCTCAAAATCTGTAAATTTTTCAAAAAGTGGCTCGTCAGCTCAAAAATATACGAGATAGAGAACGAGAACAAATACAGAAAATTGTAATTATCAACAATTAGATACAATAAACATCCTATAGATGGTGCGACATTTAACAAATTAGAAAATAAATAGGTACTTATAAACTCTTTCTTGGAAAATCAAATTACAAATACATGCCAACAAAATTAAAACGTTGCAGCATTTACAAAGTGGCTGATAAGACAAACCTTTTAACTGTTATAATTAACGCCTTTATGAATTTTTTCAAAACAATAGTTCCATGTTAGAAAGGCCTTCAAACTCAAAATCAACTCAAAAGTTTACAAATACTTACTATGGGAAAATCGAAAATAATTTTTTTTTCGAAAACGAAGCAATTTACAAAATTGCTGATAAAACAAACTTTTTAACTATTATAATTAACGCCTTTATGAAGTTTTTCAAAATAATTCCATGTTGGGAAGACCTTCAAACTCAAAATCAAAGTTTACAAATACTTACTATGGGAAAATCGAAAAAAATTTTTTTTTCGAAAACGAAGCAATTTACAAAGTGGCTGATAGGACAAACCTTTTAACTATTATAATTAACGCCTTTATGAATTTTTTCAAAATAATTCCATGTTGGGAAGGCCTTCAAACTCAAAATCAAAGTTTACAAGTACTTACTATGGGAAAATCGAAAATAATTTTTTTTTCGAAAACGAAGCGATTTACAAAATTGCTGATAAGACAAACTTTTTAACTATTATAATTAACGTCTTTATGAATTTTTTTAAAATAATTCCATTTTGGGAAGGCCTTCAAACTCAAAGTCAAAGTTATGGAATATGTATATGTGGAATATGTAATGTGCTGCTTTTATCGTTTCGTTCTAATAGTGACTTGTTTGTAAAATTTTCTAGTAAAAAGAGGCTTTGAATATCAATATTATTGGATAGAGCAAAAAGACGCAATTTAAAAAATGTGTCCAAAAACATAACACAGTCGTCTTAACGACACCACACGAGCGTGAAAAACGTAGCGTTTTGCACTATCGTATGACAAAATTTAAATTTTTACCACATATAATGTTTTAGTTTTTTGCAGTGTTAGCGTATAACGCAGCGTTTTATACGCTCGTGCAGTTTATCTCTTTTAAAATAGAAAATAAATTTTTCTGGGCACTTATTAGGTACAAATTTTTTAAATTAGAACTTTTGCTCTATCCGATAAAATATTCAAAATGACACCCATAAAAAATTGTCAACTTGGTGTTGCCCACAGACAGGCAAAGGCTATAAGCACAACTCCGACTACAGCTAGCACTTTTAGACCTACCACCTCTTCATCTACAGGTGAAGAGGGAGGGTCCTCAAACCGCGAAAAAATTATAAAGCAAGAAATTCAAGCTGGATGACAGAACATATCACCTAAAGATCCTGGATTTTCTACAGCCAGAATTGTTTGAAAAACCCTTGGATGTCATTCCAAGAGTGTTTGAATTCCAGACACCGTTCGAAGAGGTCATTTAAGACCGCAACACGGCTAGAAGTCAATCAATACAACTGGAACAAAACTCCTCCATCTGGTATGGAGGAGTACTCGACCACGAATGCTTAAAAGCTTCTTCTATTATCAAAGAACTAAATCATACTTATCACGGGTCTGTTTACTGGACACTCTCTAGTGAGGTACCACCTCAAGAAACTGCGACTGGGCGATAGTGACATATGCAGGCTCTGTGAATCGGAGATCGAAGCCGCCGAACACATTCTCTGCAATTGGCTCTACAATTGGCAAGATTTACCTTCGTGCGTCAAAATGCTACCTTGTGACACTTATATTTTAATATACTAATTTCAACTTCTATGGAGGTCAACGGGTAACATATTTGTGGGGTGAAAGTCATAAAGGGTCTGAACTTCAATGCCGCAGGGCAGCTGTAAGGCCAGCTGTTGGTGAGTAACGACACCACGGTTTCCCGATGTTTTCTTGGGAAGTTAGTTCCCGGCCTCTTTGCTTACTTTTACCAGATGGTAGGGGTGGAGCGTGGAGCCATATTACAGTCGGGGGTGGAAGCTCTAAAAGCATAAAGTTGGAAGTAGCATTTGGTAAAACTGCAGAACATCGCTCAACGCTCCATAGTTACCAGTGCTTCCCTCTTCTGTCAGAAGGTCGGTTAGGCTTTAGCTGGAAGCCGTCCTTAGTCTAAATTCCTAAATAACCACTGTGAGTTCTCATCATATTAAGGATATTTTTAAAATTCTTATTTAAATTTTTAGATTTTTCTCAAAGATTCATTGGCTCGGCTTAGGCTGAAACAGTTAGGGTGGACTTAATTGACGCCTAAAAAAATGAAAAGCAAGCTTATCAGGGACATTCTATGGTTCGCTGGTAAGATTGAATTCCTGAGAACATAAATACGAGTAGGGTTATTAACAAAAGATCTGGTCGTAGTTCTGTAAAGCTCAGAAGCCATTCGACCCCTGAGTACAATACAATACAATACAGTAATGAAACAGAGGAGAAAGGTAAATTTTGATTTCAGACCTTAATTCGAAATAAGCTGGGTCTAGACATCATTTTCTTCCATTTAATTTGACCAATTCTTTAACTGCAAATAAGCGAGATTTTCAGGTTAAGAGGAAATTATTATTTGAAACAGCCGTGATTTTATCGAGCGTTGAAAAGGAAGTTTTAAAGGTAATAAATCCATTTTCATTTTATCTCCACAACGCAAACTTTTTAGACACCTTTTCTTACATTCCTTTATACTTCAACCAAACGACATAAGAATAAAGATGAACCGCAATCACAAGTCGTCTCTAAAGGAAAATCTACATAACTTCCAATTTAAACTTTCTGGAATACGTAAATCCTCGCATAACCCCGACACAAACAACTAAAGCATTTCATAAGCTTTCAAAAAAAAGCTCAGCTAAATTACACGGAAAAAGGCTAGTTATTAAAAAAAAGGGGATGAACTGTGACAATAACCTTTCTAATTTAGTCCTAAAAATAAAAATTTGTATTCATGAACTTTTTCACCACTAAGAATTTTCTTTTTTAATAAAACCGCATTCCATTTCACGAAAGGAAAAAGAATGAAAAATGAACTTTTAAATATTTAATTTTCGAAGAAAAAAGAATTAAGTTCATTATTACAAGGGAGGCTTTCCTTACAACACGACGACCTCATTTTTCACATTATAGTTTGACGTACTTTTATTGGGTCGTTCGATACTATACGTTTAATAATTTATCAATGAAATTGCTCGTAATAGAACTTGCGACTTAAAAAGTAAAAGTTCAAGGAAAAAATTATATTTAATTCATCGATTTAACGTCAAAAAAACATTTCCTCCGCATACTACCTAAGGTGTCCTATTTCAAACGGTTACTGTTGTAGTAATTGTAAAGTTCGTACAGACTCACTAAGGTGTGTTGTAATGAACAAGTGGACTTCCAGTTAGTCCAAGACGAGTATTGAAATGATATTGACCAATCAGAGATGAGCTTGTTTGTTTCAACACACCTGAAAGAGATGGTCGTCGGAAAACCATATTTTAAAACTCTTGAAAATGCTTATACTATTATTTCATCGCTTTAACATCAAACAAAAATAAACATTTGTAATCAATCATATCATCAACAAGTAATAAATTAAAGTGTCTGCTTAGGCCTTTATTTATTAGTTTTCTTTTACTTTTATGCGAACTCGATGGAAATTGTATGGGAATTTGTGCTCGTATAAGAAGAAGATTATCATAAAAAAAAAATTTTGGGCTCTATTTTATTTGGATTTTTGTAACTCAAAAGACCTTAACATTGAGTAAGGAAGAGAAAGGTTTTCTTTTAAACTTTTATATTTCAATTTAGTTTGATACTTTTGTTTTCGTGCAAAAGTAGGCTAATGTGTGGAACTTTTTGTACAATTTTAAATCATTCTTTATCGATTTTGGTGCTGGGAAGTACTAGTTTCGATTATATTTCTTTTTAATAAAATTTTAATGTCAATTTTTTACATTAAAATATCATAAAAATGGAAGAAATATTAAATAACAACGTGCAGCAAATTTTCATACCGGGTAGTACAAAAATAACGCGTTCTTTTGACAGTCTGTCATTAGTAATAGATGATTTTAAAAATATTGTCGCTCTATATAGACTATAGGCAATGTATAAATACTCCAACTTCACATAAAAAATATTAATTGACTGTAGTGATAAATCAGGAAGTTAGAAACTCACCACCACTTTTTGTTACGTCATAGACTACGCCTGCCACGACTCAAAAACTTAGGCTCCCCCCATTACTTTTTTCGCTAGAAATTTAAACTTTTAAACCATCATTTCTGAGAAAATGGGCTTAAAATAACCTACAGCTTATTTCGTAAAAAAGCGGTTATAAAGACTATCAAACCTCGAAATTTGCTAAAACATGACGGTTTTTGATAAGTCACCCGGTATAGAATCCAAGTCAACGTTATAACAGTTTTGCGCTGTTGGAGTGTTGGCACGGCTTAGAAAGACCTCATTTTAAATTTATTTGTGTTTAGAACAATATTTCAAGAGATTTACTGCAATCGCAAAAACGATGGTTTGACAAAATAATCCAAAAAACATTGAGCTTATTGATTATCGCCGTACAGTTTCGGTTCGCCTGGCTGGTGCTTGGATGGGTGTTTGGGCAACCATGACCAACTAAAAATTACAATCATGCAGTGTGCCAAGCTTAGGAGGGCACGTTAAGCTGTCGGTCCAGCTTATCATGTAATTGGGTAAGTTTAATCCACAGAGAATATTGAGTGCTGATTTGGTGAAGGTTGCTAAGCAAGACTCCGCAGCTTTTCCTGTAGGTTCAATAAACAGTTTTATATGTGATTTTCCTCATTGACTAAGGGCTATTTTACACTGACTAAATGTTGTATTAACTTGTTAGCACTGAATGAACTCAAGGAGCAAAAGCACGAGAATCTAAGCTTTACCGTCGTGTGTAGAAATTTCAACGCACTACCGTGCACGTCGTTAAAGCACAGATTCCCGTGCTTTTGTTCTTTGGTTGGATTCTGGATTATTAGTGGAGGGGGAGCAAGCTTCCAGCATTTAAGCCACTTGTTTGGGGCCATTCTAGAACCTCCTAACAGCCTCCCCAGGCCCATCGGGTCCCAAGCCATCCCACTTTTAGGTTGTACTCTAGAACTCCGGCGGGAGGAGGGGCGCTTATTCTGGCTATGTCGACCCAGAAATCCCACAACGCGAATCCTCTTGTAGACGCTAGAGCTGGACACTGACAAAGCACGTGTTCAGCGGTCTCGTCTTCGTAATCGCATGCTCGACATTTGGGATTACCTATTATTCCCAGTGTGTTAAGATGCTTATTTAGCCGTGTCCCGTGAGTATCCCTGCAATTGTTCGTAGATTAGCTCGGGACAACTTTAGATAGTAGTTTGTAAGCTTTCTGGGGGGAGTTAGTATGGAGTTTTTACTGTAGCGACAGTTTGCATTATTTGTCCCATCATGCAGTCTGTATTAGATGAGTATCGTTCTTAAAGAGGGCAACGACAGTTTTTAGAACTGGTTTTGTGATTGGTTTAGGGCCACAGGGAACACTTTTTGAACCTTTCTAGGCCAGTTCATCTGCTTTTTCGTTACCCTCATTTCTTTGATCTCCTTTGACCTAGCTAAGGTTAAGGACATTATCTTTGGATATCTGTTCAGCGTCTCCACGCACTCCAAAAAGAGGCCGGAGGTTATCTTGCAAGTGTTTAGAGCTTGCAGAGCAGTTTTGCTGTTCGATGATATCAAAATCTTTTTATTGTGTATTTTCCTATCTAGGATTATATTAGCGCTGTGAAATATACTTATCAGTTACGTTTGAAAACTCCTTGAGTTCATTCAGAACCATCAAGTTAGTACGACATTATTTAGTCCATGTAAAACGGTCCTAAAACTCAACAAGTTCTACACCTCATTTTAAAACCAATTGGGCTATTGATAAACCGACTGTCCGTTCTGTGATGGATAGATTAGTGAGCTACAGATACTCAACCACTGAACTGACATTGGTCCATTGAACATTCATTAGGCCAAATTAACAAAACTCACCGATGTTAGTTGGGTTGCCTTCAGCAACCCGAATGACAAACACTACTACTAATTTGTAGTAGGTATTGGTTCTTTTTTCCTACACCATGGCATCGATCTGTTGTTGCTTCAATTGAAACGGCTCCTGATTAGGCAAAATAAAAAATCTATATCCATTATTAGACCATATTAGCACACTAGTCTGTTTAGGTCTTTTTTTGTTCGGCTAAATTTATTTCTATCAGCTCAATGACCGTTTGGCCAAACACCCATCGGTTAAGTGACCGTTGCTTATCGATCAGGTCTGACCTAGTGTTAGGACATTGCTATCTGAGTTAATATTGACATACGAGTAATCGTATAATGGTCACTTTTTATACAAACTATAATAAATCAAGTAAAAGTGGATAAACATAAATTTTCAATGGTATAATACTAGTGCTAATACCGCGTTCTTCCCAATCTTATTTAAGACAGTGGTGGTACTGGTTCTTGGTTTAGCAGTTATATAAAAACTATCCCGTAGAATTTAGAACGGGAAACAACAGCAATTCGTGCAATAAGATCCTAAATTCGAAAGTTTGTTTTTCGTAACCTAACTCACATCAAAACAAAGGAAATATTCCTAGAAGAATGCCCAAAGACTGTAAAGCCTAAAAATAACCTCAAGACCTTTATTAGATTACTTCATTATACTTGTGCAATATTCATATCAAGTTTGTAAGATATAGATACTTTGAACAGATCTTAACGTTATTTTGACAACCATAAATTGAAAATCTGATAAAGATCTCTAAAAGGTCATAAATTACAACTCAAATCTTAAGAAAGGCGCGGGTTTTTACATCTAATCTTAGATAAAATCTTTCAAAGTTCAGATATGTTAAAAAAAACGAAAATTCCAAACTTTAAAGAAAGAACTAACTGACTTTTATTTTAACTAAATAGTAGAAAAAGTGATGTCGAAAGTAGAAAAGGCATGAAATTTAAAATGGCGACCCTAAAATGGCTACGTTGCGTTCAGGGTTCAAAGACGTAAAAAGGAGCACCATTTTGTGCATTTACATACTTTATACATCCATTTATTTATAGTGATTAAGATTACTGAGTAGTTATATTAAAGTAGACATTTGTAAATTCAAAATGGCGGATTTAAAATAGTCGTTTTAATTAAGGTCTAATGTAGATCGTCTTGCACGTTTAGCACTGTTTTGTATGATTACGTTCGTAATCACATACCTATTACAATAAGTACCGTAATTAACGCTTTAACCAACACGTGTTCAGGGAAGTGGATAAAATAAAATAAAAAGACACATCGTAAAATGGTATGCCAATCTGAAAAGAGTATAAGATAAAATTAAAAAAATGTAATTTAGAGTGATTGGATCCTGAAAAATGTAAAATTCAGGAGCGTCGATTTTTTATTTAATTCTTAAAACGCTCCTTTTTATCTGGTTCAGTGTAAAAACTATTTCACTATACAATTTTATTTAAAGCTGAACATCTACTTATCCACTTAAAATATGGAATTTTTTTTTAAGTTTCATAAATAATGACTATTGTATAATAAAATTATTAAGAACTCTGATTGAGACGAAACGAGACTTTTTCGCACGGATTAAAATACAGGGTAGCTAAAAAGAATTTGTTTTATAGTGAATTTAATGTGGTGCCCTATGAACTCCTTGTTTGTAGCCAGGTGATATATTCCAAGATGGCGTATAAGTCAGAAGATAGGGGAATTTTAGTATGTTAAATAAGAAGTTTGACTTCTAAATAATTTCAGCAAAAAACCATGGCATTTTGTCTACTAAAATATTAACTTTCGAAAACATAAATTTACTTCAATACCTGTGGGTATAATGCTATATTAAGAACAACCTTGTAAGTCTTTTCATCCCTTAAAATAAATTTATTTGTTTACCTAATGGTTGAAAAGCATCGACGTGTAATTTATTATGCACGAAAATCGATAAAAGTTAAAGGTTACTTTTTGAATAATAGAAATTTCTTACGCTTTTCCCATAAGAGAAATCCTTTGGACATTGTAAAGATTTCAGGTAAATAAAAATTTTCTCTAAAAAAAATTCGACGTTCTACTGGCGACGCTTTGACGCGTCGAGCGTCCCTTCTACGTATATCAACCTCAACGATACACATAATTTCATCTTTTCAAATTCAGCCACGCAATATTTTTTTTTCATTCATTTACGAACTATTGTGCAATTTTTACGAAACACAACAATGCATTTATTTTTAAAAAATGATAAACCGAGTAAACAAATTAGTAAACTCGCGTGATTTTTTATCAACAACAAAATAGTCAATAATTAGGTATTGCGTATTTTGGTGTAAAAATGTAAAGATGAATCATCTAAAACATATTTATTTTTAATTAAATTGAGTTTTCTTGTCACGACGCTCGATAAAAACAAGCAAAACGACCAAGAGAAAAATACTTGCTCTTACATAGAGCGTCTAAATCGTATACAATCGACAAAAACACTTCCCCCCATCAAAACAGTCGTGAGACTTTATTACAAATGGAACGATTTTAAACATAAACAGAAAATATTTGCTTGCTAGTTTAACCCTCTGTCAAACGCCCTCCCGTTTTTAAAAATTGGAGCATGTTCTGAAATATTTTCGATTTTTACGTACTTGGAAAGTAAGCTAGCTGTAATAGGAATAAGGGAGTATTACATCAAATATTGGGCTGCTCAATATTTTAAATATTAAAAGTCATTCCTCTATGCCATCATGTCCTTTCATAACATGAGTAAAGAGAAGGAGGGGTGTCTCTAAAAATAACTATGTTATCGATTTATTAGATCTCGCAATATCTAAAGAAATCGGCAATGTTTCTAAAGAAGGTCTTCAGTTATTTTTTTGCTTAGACGCCAGACCAGGCACGTGACTACAGGAGGACCAGGGTGAACCCAGGCCTACTTAAAATTTTGTTGGCCCACTAGTTAGATAGTTTGATAGATAGTTAGATATAATGATAGGCAGATGAGCACCCTTCACTGGGTGCCAGGTCTCGAGGGAATTGAAGAAAACTAAATAGCTGATGAATTAGCTAGAACAGGCTCAAAAGCTCTCCCAATAGGACCCGAACCATTCTGTGGATTATCTAGAATACCTAGAAGGGTGGAGATCCAAAAATGAGAGACTGAGAATAAAAATTCTCACTGGAACAACTCACCAGGACAAAGAGTCGAAGAAATTCGATGAGTACTCGACCACGAATGCTAAAAAGCTTCTTCTATTATAAAAGAACGAAATCAGATTCAACACGGGTCTGTTTGCTGGATACCGTCCAGTGAGGTAGCACCTCAACAGACTGATACTAGAGGATAGTGACATATGCAGACTCTGTGAATCGGAGATCGAATCCGCCGAACACATTCTCTGCAATTGCGATACATTGGCTCGGCTTAGGCTGAAACAGTTAGCTAACTTCTCAGGGACATTCTATGCTTCGCTAGCAAGATTGAACTGCTGAGAACATAAATACGAGTAGAGTTATGAACAAAAGATCAATACTAGTCGCAGTTCTGTAAGGCTTAGAAGCCAATCGACCCCTGAGTACGAGGCAGACGAGCAGATAGTCGTGCAGGTATACAGCCAAACAAATAGACATGCAAAAAGACATACAGGCAGACAGGCACATAAACAAACATCCAGAACTCACATAGACAGAACTCAGTCAGGAGGGCAAACTCTCCAAGAGCTATAGCATTATACGAGTGAAAATCAGGCAAACAGGCTAAGAAGCAAACATGTCAGCAGGAGAGACAATACAAAATTAGTTTCTGGATAGGATTATTTTAATAAACTGAGGTTAATCTGCACCGCAATTCATGAATCTAATTAAAATGTCAAGGGAAAGTATCATTTAATAAATTTAACAATATCTATCAGTGTCGACGAATTCAAATTCTTACATATAAATGCACATAAATTAAAATTAGCAATAAACAATTTGTAGTTAAAGTATAATAATGAGGGTGACATACACGCAATGTTAAATGTGTGCATTAAAATTTACTATAAATGCAACATATCTCTTTACTTAAACGACAATAACTTCCTTTATTTTGTTAAATATTTTGTAAACTGGCCAAGAAATTTGCCCTAGATATAAAATAAGAAATAAATTATTTAATGAAAACAATTAAAAATTTAAATTTTCAAATAGTTTTTTTCTAAAACGCGACATTTTTGATCTACTTTTTTAACCCAAAATATAGAGGTTATTTAAATCAAGATAAAGTTTTAGTTTATTGTTGTATTATTCTAAAAAGAATTACAAGTGTATTTAGGTGAAAGGGTACATTATAGGGGATAACTTATGGCTACTTTTATTTAAAATACAACGAAAAAAGTAGAAACTTTGTAAATGTCGTGGAAAAGTAGGGTAATAGTATAGGCATAATAAGATCGGAGACGGAATTAATTATTAGAAAGCTAATTTCTTCTGAAATACCTTCTATAGGTCCCCCTGTATTTCCCCAGAAAAATCCCAAGAAATCCTCCTTGGGGAACCCTCTTAAATTTTGAATAAACGGCCATCATCTTGCATTTTTCCAAGAAAACGCCATAACTCAGCAATGGACAATCATAGGAAGAGGCTGTTGGTTAGATAATGAGTTTTTACCAAGAATATGTTCTATAAAAAATTTTTATTCGAGCAATGGTTTTCTCACAAAATGAAATTTAAAAGAGGTATGTTTTCAAAAATAATATTAAGCAGGCAGATTGCTATGGTGAAAAAAAACATGCGCTCTGATGGACAAAAAACCGTTTCACTCCGAGACGAACTATGATAAAATTACAATAAAAATATGAAGTGATTTAATATTGCTTTACTTTTGGTAAATTTTATTTTCCACAAAAATTTAGATTCAAACTGCTGTAAAATGGTTAATATGAAAGGTATTGAAGAAACTACAAACTCATTATGAAGGAAAATATGTCTACTTTTTGATACATTCGTTAGATTTTACTTATTATCTCAAGTTTCCTTTTTCTATTGAATACATTGAAGAAGTAGAAAAATAGGCAATTTTTTCTTAAAATTCCTCCTAAATTAAGAGTATTGTACATTTTTAACAATCGCTTAGGCAAATGAAACATTATAGCTGATACTGTAATATACAAAAATTAGAACGCTTTAGGATTGACTGGGGCTGCAGGAGTAGATATTAAATTTTGTTAAAAATTTCGACAATATCCAATGGTGTGGAGATATTTCAACAGTATCATGCAACTATTCTAAAAAACGACTTTTTATGCCTTTTTAGAGTTATATAATGCCTCCAAAAGAGTTAATTGTGTAAACGAGCACATATATACAGGACGTTTGATATATCGTGTCAGCAGATATTCCGACTTTTGTCAAAATTTTAAATACATATTGTAGTAGGTAAATTAGGGTGCTGATGCTGGTACAAAAGATGAACTCCTCAGACTTGGTACTGCTTTGCACGGGTAATCGTCAAGAGAGACCCTTACTAGGCGCTATCATTCGGAGTCAGCTGAACTCAGGTGGTTGTAGGTTGTAACCACTGAAATGAATATAATAACTGGAACGATAAAGTAGTGGATCTGCGCGTGAAAATGTGTTCACATTTGAAGAAAACAATAAAGTCGAAAGTCGCTAAGAATTTAACTTCAAGAGGGTACCTGAGTTTGCGCACTTTGCATTTCGCGACGTGAGAGCTAAGTTCACGTGGTTCTGTCCCTCTACCACGCATTTAGCGCGTGGGTTGTGTTTACGTTTCAAAATCAACATATGAACATAACCTCAGATGCACATAAATATTTTTTGTTAATTCGCTTCTTATGGAGTGAAAATAAAATATTTATTTTATTCTGTTTTTTGTATTAATCATTATATTAAAAATATTCTATTATTATTATTGTTTAATAGTATAGCTTTAAGATTTAAATTCCCAGACTTTTTAAACTAAACTGCGCATGACGAATTTCTCCCTGCGCAGATTCAATTTGGTTCCCAGTAAAACTCTATAATACTGTTCCATTTATTTATTGAGTTCAGTGGTTGTAACTCATTCACCTCCTCCTTCTTCCTTCGGGCTTGGGAACGACATCGGCTGAGTTATGAGCTGGCAACCAAAGAAAAAAGAAAATAACTCGTAATTCCACCGAAAACCTGATTTCAGCTGACTCCGAATGATAGCGCCTAGTAAGGGTCTCACTTGACGATTACCCGTGCAAACCAGTACCAAGTCTCAGGAGTTCATCTTTTGCACCAGCATCAGCACCCTAATCTACCTATTACAATATGTATTTAAAATTTTGACAAAAGTCGGAATATCTGCTGTCACACGATATATCAAACGCCCTGTATATATGTGCTCGTTTACACAATTAACTCTTTTGGAGGCATTATATAACTGTAAAAAGGCATAAAAAGTCGTTTTTTAGAATAGTTGCATGATACTGTTGAAATATCTCCACACCATTGGATATTGTCGAAATTTTTAACAAAATTTAATAGCTACTCCTGCAGCCCCAGTCAATCCTAAAGCGTTCTAATTTTTGTATATTACAGTATCAGCTATAATGTTTCATTTGCCTAAGCGATTGTTAAAAATGTACAGTACTCTTAATTTAGGAGGACTTTTAAGAAAAAATCGCCTATTTTTCTACTTCTTCAATGTATTCAATAGAAAAAGGAAACTTGAGACAATAAGTAAAATCTAACGAATGTATCAAAAAGTAGACATATTTTCCTTCATAATGAGTTTGTAGTTTCTTCAATACCTTTCATATTAACCATTTTACAGCACTTTAAATCTAAATTTTTGTGGAAAATAAAATTTACCAAAAGTAAAGCAATATTAAATCACTATGCTTTTTTGAAATAAATATGTAATTAATTTCCCATGACATAACTTTGAAAAATAACTCATAAGGAACAATATCCTTGGAGGAAATTTTTTTAAAATGATCCTTCCAACAAAATATCTTGAACTGTTTAAAAAATGGTACATGAAAAACTTCATTTGCTATTTAATACCACAAGATGTAACAAAAATAAATTCAAAAGATATGGAAATGAAAGCTGAAGCCTTCAGCTTTAAATTCATATTTTTATTGTAATTTTATCATAGTTCGTCTCGGAGTGAAACGGTTTTTTGTCCATCAGAGCGCATGTTTTTTTTCACCATAGCAATCTGCCTGCTTAATATTATTTTTGAAAACATACCTCTTTTAAATTTCATTTTGTGAGAAAACCATTGCTCGAATAGAAAATTTTTATAGAACATATTGTTTGTAAAAACTCATTATCTAACCAACAGCCTCTTCCTATGATTGTCCATTGCTGAGTTATGGCGTTTTTTTGGAAAAATGCAAGATGATGGCCGTTTATTCAAAATTTAAGAGGGTTCCCCAAGGAGGATTTCTTGGGATTTTTCTGGGGAAATACAGGGGGACCTATAGAAGGTATTTCAGAAGAAATTAGCTTTCTAATAATTAATTCCGTCTCGAGATAAATTAAAGTCGAAAATGCCTATACTATAAGTAATTAAGTTTAAGGCAAAGATGTGACAGGGTTGAAAAACTTTATATTTGAAAAGCAAGTCATGTCTTGGCGAAGACACCTATAAAATCAATGCAGAAATAGTCGAAATTACACACTCAAGCTCCTGCTTGAAGATTGAAGATGAACCATATACAGTGTGTCCCCGGAAGGGGTTGCCATGTAGTCTAGTCAACGAGGCTTTACAGAGGACATAGAAGACGGTGGAATTTTTTCTTCAGGAATGTGTATGGAGTAGCTAGAAGGTAAAAATACTAAAAGTCTTCGGTGGTTTAGCTGTATGGCTAAAGGTGGGAGGAGTTGGAAATTGGAAAAGTCTCGTTTTTTAAGTTTTCTCTCATATCTCAAAAACGATAAGTCTTAGGTAAAAAAATATTTAAAGCAAACTGAAACTTATTAAATTACCTACAAGATTATTTCTATTCATTTTTTCTTTATTCCTATTAGTGTTTGAGATATCTACCTGCAAAAGCTGTTAATGTATGAAAAAAAAAACATTTGCTTCTTAAAAATCGATAATGAGAAAAACAACAAATATATAAATAGGGGTATCTATCCTAATTGTTAGTAAAGAACATACTCTTGGGTTTGTGTAGATATTTTATAGACGAATTTTTTAAAAATTTAATAAATAAATCTTTAGTGAAAGCCATTGGGGCTCGTTTTAAGGTTTTCCCATTAGGTTCAAATTTTACAGTTTCGTATCTTTTTATTAGGAAAATTTTGAAAGGTGAGACTCCCCATATAATATTTCAAAAATATAAGTTCCCTATTAACTATTATAGTAATCAGAACCACCCTTGGAACATAAAGGATAAGGAAAGAGCGAAAATGCGACGGAAATGCCATTTTGGACTTTCATCATGTATACATTATCATTGGTTATCATGATCATTGGCAACCACTTCTATTGGAGAAATTGACCGGAAATAGCTATGTTTACTCTACCATTGCGATCCATAACTAAAAAGTTCTTTCCTGTTAGAGTAGGAGGTATTTTTTTTATTCAATGGAACTACCCTCTAATGAGACATTGAATATTCTATTTATGTCAAATTGTGGTTAAATCGAATAGTTTTACAAAAATTCATTATTATGATGTTTAATAATAATATATGTTATCATTTGGCAAAAGCAACTAATTGTAAAAGCATATAAAATACTATATTTGGCACAATTAACCAATATAAACAATATTTTAGTAAAATATACGAAATAAACAAGTTTAAATTGGCCATTAATAATCTCAATTATAGTATAAAGATAAAGATCTATTCTAAAACCAATAACACCCATACATCAAAGTCGGATTATAATGGTTTTCAGTTCTGAGGTAAATAGGCACTAGTCAATACCTCATTTACCCTCTCCCTGTTGGACTTCTGAAGCGAGATGATTAATTTTCACAAACTTTTGGTAATTTAAATCAAAATATCATTTGGCAAACGACTGTAAAAAGATATTAAAATGCTCTATTTGGCACAATTAACTAATGCAAGCAATGCTTTTCTCATAATGCTCTTATTATAAATCTAGTTCAAACACAAACAAAAAAAAGTCTCAAAAATTAGAATTCAAAATTCCAAAATGATGAATTTCATAGTAGTTGTCGATGTATAAATAAGAGAAAATTGAATCAAGAACTAGATAAGCGCAAAGAGACGTTCTTAAGGTGGTTAATAAAAGAAAATTATTAGGGAAATTTTCTTTCTATTTTTCATTTACTTCATAAACACTGTCCTCTCTAAGAAACCAAAAATTGCATGCCTCAAGTGGCGAAAATTTGATTTTGGCTCTAGTATGAATGTTTTCCTCTGCTGCGCCTCCTAAAACATCTCTCACACGTACTCACTATCAAAGACCTTAGTTTTATTTTTTACATGAAATTAATCTATAAATTCTTATCCAAAGCCATGTAATCGTCTTTAAAGCAGAATTTTACGTCATTTTAACATGTGCGCCAATGCTGTTAGATAGTGGCTATCATAAGCATTTTCGTAGTATCTGACAGTCAAGCAGCTCTCAAAGCGCTGAGCGCCTGTGAGATGAGGTCCGGACTAGTAACGGATTGCATTCATAGACTGAAAACGCTAGCGGGAAAATTTTTGTCCACCTGGTATGCGTGCCAGCTCAACATACCAGGAAACGAGAAAGCGGACGGTCTGATCAATGAGGACAAAAAAAATAAGATGCATTCGAACTGAACAAACCTTTGGCATTCTTTATGAAATGGCAAAGAGAGAAATAAAGTGGCATATTAAACACTGGAAGGAAACTGCTGGACAGGAACATTCTAAAGCTCTACTAGAGAAACTTTCTGACAAAAGAACTCGCTCTCTAATACTCAGAATGAGCAGAGATGAACTACGACTGGCAACGGCAAAAATAACGGGCCATTGCCAGCATAAAAAGTACGCACTATGCAGAAGATGTGCAGAGGAGGAGGAAACTCCAATTCATCTTCTGCTATACTGTGAGGCTTTCACAAGAATTGTTATAGTATTCTCGGGAAAGAGAAGATGCTCCAAAGAGAATTGCCCAACTTATCAGTAGAAAAAATTCAACATTTTATCAAAATCACAGAACTCCCATAAAGGAAAGCCAAATCCACAACTAGGGACTAGTCTCAGAACTACAGTTAATAACAATGAATAATCCAAAACCACTGATAACCACTGGAGGTAATAGTGCAACATTGGTAGCTTACAGTCTAATGCTTGGAGATGAAACCATGCTGACAATCTGATAAGTAAAGAGGCACTACAGTGCTCATGATGAAAGGTTCTGTTATATGATATGATGACTTCCAATCTTTTTGAAATGAGCTCAAATCAAAATGGCATATAATTGGATAACCAGGAAGGCTACGAACATGTCGGTCGGGGTCGCCACAGTGAGACTAATCCATTTATAGTCGCATTTTTTAAAGACTACCGACACGTAACTTAAAATATTCAATAAATAATTAATTAAATTATGAGTTTTCTAAATAAATATTTAATAATAATTAACAATATTAACTAAATTAATAATTAAACTCACGAAATAAGTCGTTTTCATCTTTATTTATAAATATCAAGGTGGTCACGTGTCGGTAGTCTTTAAAAAATCCGACTATACCTTTAATACAGTTCCACTAACATTATTAGCGGGCTGAGGGGGCGTGGCCAGCACTGTCATGGATTTTGAAGTAGGTACACTACGAGTTAAAAGTATTTCAGTCGCTAAATTTGACTATAAGTAACTGTCACATATCAAAACTATCTAAAATAAAATATTAAAATAAATAATGCAATTATTTGTGACCAATAAGCATGTGTAGCAAGCGAATAAACTACTGTTGTTTTATAAGGTTTTATCATAACCTAAAATATAGTGGTAGATACACACGACTTTTAACTATGCCTGTACCTAACCTGAATACTTGATTATGATTGGACGAATGTTTTCCCGCAAAAAAATATTTTCAATAAAATTATTGTAGTTGACATATTCTCCGTAACGCAAAATTGGTTGGTGGAGCTGTATGTAATGGTTTTTCTGACGCCTGGTGTGCCGGTTCTTAATATATTATTATACGCTTGGAAGTAAACCAATTACTCGACACCGTAATTAGTTAAAATGCAGAACTTTTAACGTTACTTTGTCTAGTCTATTCGAAATAACATTAAAATTTTACGATTAACTTTTACAACCACACTTAAAAGAGATAAAATGTAAAAGAAAATTTCTAATTAACCCAATCACGCGACCGACGTCGACGTATAAAATTAAAGTTTTCCTCCCAAATTTCCAATTAAAGAAAATCATCAATTTTGAATTATAATTAATAATAGGCGTATTCGTGTAAATGTCTCTTTTGAAATAAATAATGGAAGATTAATTTACAGAGGAAAGAAAATTATATTTTAGTCACACCATGAAAAGCTGAAAAACACATTTTTCCTCTTCAAAATCCTAAAAAGTATAAAAATGTCTATGTACATTAAATTTAAATCACTTAAAAAGCCTCTTCAAAAAATTGTTAAATTTTTTTTAAGCCGAGACACATTTTTTGAGTGTTATTTAAAATAAAAAACAATTGTTTACATTTATTGCAAGGGTTAATTTGATCTGGCGCTGTTGAGTAAAATGTAAAATAAAGGAAAAATTCACAATCCCACCCTAAGCACCACGAAAGCTGTAATAGCCATTGGCGCCAGAAAGCTCGGCGTCGCAGCTATACTTTTTGAATTTCCTTACACGAGTTTAACATTTACTCGTAAGCTTTCTTCGTGCAAAGAGCTCCGCGTTTTTTAAACGCAAAATTTTGTCAATAAACAGTGAATTAAAGATTTTATTCAAAAAGTTGAAATTTTTTACTTTTTTAAAATTAAAATTGTGTTAAGTGAATTTTCAAAAAAAATTAAAAAAATGAAAAACGCAGCTTATATTTTGACACTTTTTTCAATTTTTACTTTAATTAATTTCGGTAAGTTCTTTTTTTTTAATTAAAAAAAAATTTCTTAATTAATTAATTAAGACTAATTATATTGGATGACGTTTTTTTTAAATGGGAAATTAGCCTATATTTAGACTGTGATACTTAGTCAATTTGGTTTATTACCTTAATTTGGTTGGATGCATCAGACTATGCAAATTAAAACAAATTGCTAAAAATTATTTTGGGGAAAAAGCGTTGAACTTGTTTCTCCCCTTTGTTGCCAAACAAAACCCAACCTAATTCCTTACTATTGGCTAAAATTAAACTTTGAAATTAATTCATACGTTTCAGGGTCTATTAAACTTACACCTGTTGTTCAAGTTATGAAGTGAGATGTAAGGGCGTGAAAATGCACTTTTTTAAATTATTTAATTAAAATGCTAATTTTAAGTTTCGTTTGCTACTACGCGTGAAACTAGAGAGCAGTAAAAATCAAGATAAATAGGTAACCTTTATTAGGTATCGTTGCAAATGTTAAAAGGGGTACGAACTGCGTAAGTGCGTAATAGATGCTTGTGAACTTGATGAGACCACAGAACGTTTATCACGGGACGTACGGAAGAGCTACACCTGGGATGGGGGTGGCAAACATCTGTACTGCGACCTATTGGACCAACCTATTATATTTTCCTATCTACTAGTGCTATTTATAGAGGGCATAGGGTTTTAAATTGATAACATTATGGTCTTCTCTAAAGAACTCTTCTACAATCCAGAATGTCTTCATGGAAGAACCTTTGCACTGGCACTAGAAATGAATTCTCATCATTTTTTCCACATTTCCTACATATTGGGTTTACTGCTTTGCTTATATTGTGTGTAAATATGCCTTTTTAACATTAATTATGCAAAGTCTGTTGATTTCCAGCATTCACTTGGCAACATTTTGGATTTAGAGTGCCAAGTAGTACCTTCGGTCTGTCTACAGCCTTTGGAGTTGCTCTACTTACAACAGGGCTCTTATTGTTCATTTAACAATTTTGCTCTGTGTAATTCCAAAAGTATACTGGCCAACGAGTTGATTTGACATTGTCCTAGATACTACCAACTACCATATCTTGCTAGCCACATCCACATAGCGAAGATCTCCATATGAAAGGCCTAGAGCCAATTTTAATTCGTCCTTGAGCTGGGTACCATAACAAACTGTTTCTCCAACTAAACCTGTACTCTTTAAGGTCCCATCCTTACCAGCTACGTACCAGCAGCCAAGGTCGGTATATTAGCTTTGATTTCCATGTTTAGATGTATCGGATACCTTTATTAGGTATCGTTACAAACGTCTAAAGCGGTGCGAACTGCGTAATAAGCGCTCGTGAACTTTATGAGACCACAGAGCGTTTATCACTATACGTACGCAAGAGCTACACCTGGGAAGGGAGTGGCAAGCCTCTGTACTCCGACCTATGAGACCTTATGGTACTTCCCCATCTCCTAATGCTATTTACAGAGTGCATTGGGTTTTAAATTGATAACATTATGGTCTTCTCTAAAATGCTCTTCTAGAATCCAGAATCCTAGAATGCTAGACCTTTGCACTGGCAGATAACATGAATTGGATTCTTATCATTTTTCCACATTTTCTACATATTGGGTTTACTATTAAGTATGCAAGGTCTGATGATTTCCAACATTTATTTGGCAACATTTTAGATTTAGAGTGCCAAGTAGTTCCTTCGGTCTGTCTAGAGCTTTTGAAGTTGCTCTACTTACAGCTGCGCTCTTATTGTTGATTTAATAGTTGTGCTATGTGCAATTCCAAAAGTAAACTGACCAGCGAGTTGTTTTCTACATTGCCCTAAATACCACTCTTTTGAGACCCACATCACTATTACTTTGTTGTGCTGGGTCAGTTCATTATTGCACGTCAGTGTTGATGTGAGTTTTATTTTTAGAGGTTCTAAAGCAGGCTGCTTGTTTAAGATTATTTAAATAGTTTTCTCTCCGATCTGCTTATACAGAATCCTGTAACTCTGTAATGTTCAGAAGTTTCCATTTCCAAACCGTCTTCCATTTTGCCCCATGCAATTCCAAAATGATTAGGAACACAGTGTAGTGATTCACGATTTTGATAATTGATCATGTCCTGCTAGGATTTATTTGCCAGCATTCAGGAGAAGATTCGAGATATCGCGATTTAGACTAGCATCGAAAGAAATAGCACAGATATTTATCTGAAAAGCAGTGGATATTTAAACTCGTTCTTGAGCTGGGTAGAGCTATAGCAAACTGTTTCTCCCATCTGTCCCATTCTTGTACCAGTAACCAAGACCGGTATCTTAGCTCCTAGCTCCATGACTAGATCGGATCAAGTCATAAAAAAGCGCCAATGGGGGTAGTAGGTACTGGGAGTAGTCCTGGAGGCACCAATTATGTTCTTCATAAGGGCCATTTTTTGCAACTGTCCAAATGTAAAGTCTTTAGGTCTTAGGGAAACTATCTGCAAATAAGAAGCAGTTACAAAACCGACTTTTTGACATTGCGAGGCTAAATATTCTTAAATATCCTCTCTCTCTCTCTAGTAAATTCGATAAATAAAACTTTAAATTTGTATTTTAAATTTTGTAAGTAATTTCTTTTGTTATTTTAGGTGAATGTAATCCCAGGTGTTACATCTGTGATTCAAAATCAAATCCAGATTGTTCAAATCCATCGAAAAATAATCTGGAAACACAAGAATGTTTACCTACAAATCTTGCCGATATGAGAACAACTATTGACAAACTTGGATTAACCAAATTAGCATCATTTTTTGAAATTGAAATCGACAGAACCGACTTCAATCCTGCATTAAATTGCGTCAAAGCCGTTTCTAAAGGTAATTATTATTTACACAAAGACTCTAATTTCACTTTTGGGGCACAGTTATAGCTATAATGTTACACAGGGGAGAGGGCTAACATTTTCCAGGTGGGGCTCATCGTGATCGTGAGGTTTCAAATATCAGAATTTAATAATTGAGGTTCGCTAATTAGCTTGTTAGGCTGTTGACAGGACTGGACTAGGAAAAATATTAGGTTTATATTTTTGATTTTTTCTATTTATTTAAATTTTTGTAATATATTTTTTTCATTATTACATCACGGGCCACCAGGAAATTTCTGGTAGCCCCCCGGGCCAGTTCAGCCCTGGCTGTTAAGGGTGAACCCTTCAGTGCATTAGGGCACTAACAAAGTACGGTTGTGCCCACTTTTAAAAGGTTTACTCATGCAAGAATTGGAGCTTAAGCCAGATCTGTAAATATCTACCTTTGGTGAACTATTCAAAAACATTTGCCGCGCCCTATATCTCTTTTAAACCGTAAAACTTTTATGTTCCTCTTAAGTAATTTATAACTTCTGTTGCCCTTTACGAAATATTATTTCCCCCATGAACTGTTAAGCATATAAAGTTATATTTAGAAAGTCTCATTTGGCCAACTGTTTTAAAAGTATCAAAATGATGTAAACAAAGTTTGACTACTACATAGTGCGTGTCCTAAAGACCTTATTTGCGGCGTAAGTTGAACGAATTTTTTTTTCAATTTTCAAAAAATAGTAAAATATGATGGGGTCTATTCAGGGACAAGCGAAAACGAGTATAACTGAAAATTTATAAAAAATTTTCTATTTTTAGGATGGGAGCTTAGGAGGCCCACTATTTAGTAGTTTAACTATTAAAAAAAAAGGTTATTAAATTAGAACTTAAAGAAAAGTTATAGAAATTATTAGGTATGCATTATGGATAATTTAAATGCGCAGCAATTATTACCCCTAGAGCCCTAGAACTACATTGAACTATATTGGGGTGGTTTACTTTGTAATAAAACCTTGTACATAATAATAACTACCTACCCTATTTGCATGACTACGCGTTTTATACTATTTAAATGCGTGATCGTCGTAGAAAGGAGTGAATATTTTTCGATTTTTCCAGTTACTTATAAATTCTAAAGTGCTCGTCGTATTATTGCGACGCAGAAGAAAATTTTTCATCAAGATGTATATTAGCCAATACTGAAACCATTAAATTATACTCTTTAAGAGCAGAAAATGAAATTTTATATTCTTTGACTGAATACGTAATTTTTCTTCTGTTTTTGTAGCTGATGTGAAAATTAATGTGAGAAGTGGATCAATAGATTATTGAAGGCTTCTCGGAAAATCTTTTAGGAAAAATAATTTCAATTATTGTATTTTCCAAAATTTTTTTAGGAAAATCCCCTATATTAATAATTTTTCAATGAAGAAATCCTAGATTAATAGAGCCTAAAGGCCGTGCCACACACACAAGTTTAACTTTCGGTGTGGCCACCCTGTGGCGTACAGCCAGGGTGGCCAATTATTGTGAGGCTGACTGTAGAACCAAAACCGGTCACCTGAACGATATCCAGACGCTCCAGTTTGGCCTGTGCAAGCCGCCTGCACAGATCAAACCGGAAGGCAAGCCTGTGGGTGTGTGGTGCAGGTTTAATGTCTTAAATAACGAGCCACTGATCTGACTGATCAGTGTAATATTTTTCCCTTCAGAAGTCCCTTGTTTGAAGTACGGCCATGTTAGTTACAATTTTCGGAAAACACATTTAACTCAACAGAGATTTCCATTTACCCCAGAGGATCGTTCCTTGTACATATAGCTCCTTCGAACCTGAAGGGGGCCACCCTGTAATCATGAATATAAAGGGCCTACAATCGTTTAACATGGACTCCCATTTAAAGAATTACTAGACAAATTGCTCTCTATGGTTGGCCATTGCTTCACGAGAAAAAATGGCGTGAAACTTTGTTGACTTGAACCGACATTGACCTTGATTCATCAGGGTAGCAACTTACGCACTTAACGACTACATCCCTTAAAAATATTACTTTAGAATATAATCTTTTATGGTTTGATTGGTCAGCTGGGAAGCCAAGAAAATATTTTTCCAAAGAAAAGTTTATTTCTGTTATATTTCCTTATGAATAAACTAATAAGTTGATTTTTAAACGACTGGGGGAGTTTCTCATTTTAAATGAATGAGCATTCGAAATTTATGGTCGAATTAGAACGCAAGAATTGAATAATTAAATCAATGCTCTAGAATATATTTTCCTTTTAATTTTCTTGGTTTTTCTTTTGTATACAATAGTTGGTAAAACGCAAATACTGACACCAAAACCCCTGGCGAAAGTAATATAAAAATCAATATTCTCTAGGCCTAAAAGAATAGGTTAACTTAATCTAAACTTTTTCGTAAGATGAGTAAGATAAAGGCTTTTATTGAACGTGACACGAATATAATAGTACGATCAAGTTACAAACAATTTTAATTGCTTTAATTTAAATTTTCAACTTTTACAACTATTTAACAAAACAAAGTTGAAACTTTCCTTTTAAGGCTTTCTATAAGGGAAATTTTTCTTTTCATCGAATTAATAAAAAGGCTCATATTACGTTTTAATTGTACGTTAAATGATAGTTGAGTGGTTGAGTCCATTATGAGCTTTACTTCTAGTTATTGATTTTAATTATGACTTTTTGGGTGCATGCTTGATTTTCTTGTGAAAGCTTTGCTGATTGTTTGGTTTACTGAGTTAAAGAACTGTTTTTTACTCACATATCTGTTTGTTGGCCAATATGTCTGACTGTCCATACGCCTATATAATATTTTGATAACCTTTCTACTTAACTACGTCATGTCCTAGAGCTGTGCTGGACTGTACTTTTCTAATTTCTTTGACTGTAAAATACATACCTACGTAGCCTGTCCGAAAGAAATTTACTTCTTGCCTGCCTTATAGTTTCTCCGTTTCTATAATTTCCTAACTATTTGTCTGTTTTACCCCAAGAATCATCCTCTGGCTCTAGACAGTAATTATCAAACAGATGCTAACATACAGTCCCATTGTTTGGTGGCCCAGGATCAATAAAAAAAACATGATAATTAAACTCGAACGTGGGCATAGGCTAGCTTGCTTAGCGGCCACTGGAGTAATAAAATCCGCACCCACCGCTGCTTTTGAGACCCTTTTGAGAGCCTCTACGCTAATTATTACCTAAGGTTGTCTCGTGAGAACCTACGTGCCATAGCTGCATCTATACAGAATGGGTTTAGCCTCAATTGTAGAGGATGGGTTAACTGCCCTGGGTTAAAGCAAAGACTATACAGTGTAAGACTGGCAAAGCTTACGGGCCGAATGTGACCAAAAATCCCCGCTACAGAAGATGTCGCTAGTCACCGGGGCATTTTCGAGTGAATAAGATAACATGTCGAGGTGGGAGCAACAAAGAAAGGGGTAAAACAAGTTTACCCTTCGAGGGATTTTAAGCGATTTTGACCTTTAAAAGCCTTTCACATTTTTTAATATAGGTTTCGGTAGTCTCTTGTATATGGTCTTTGGTTAAAGCTAATTCGAGGATTCATGTTAGGGAAATACTGGCCTAACATGACCTAATATGGCCAGTGTCAGCGACACTTCACCCGCCAGTTTCCTCAAGTTCATCCAAAGATTGGGATGGATCAAGGACTGAAGGGTCGGAAATAGTTGCTAAAGAGAGGCAGCACAATGAGCCTTATCAAGTGGCCTAAGTACGCGTAACTTCGGTTTAGCCTCCACCCTAACAATCCTAATCCTACCTGTCTGATTGTAGAGATGCTTAGCTTTTTGACTGCCTTAATAGTCACCATGCCTGTGTTCTTATCTGTTTAATACCTAGTTTAATGTTTATAGTCTAATCAATGAAGGGGTTATAGAGGACATAGAAGAGGGTGGAATTTTTATTCTTCGGGAATGTGTTTGGAGTAGTTGGAGGTAAAACTACTAAAAGTCCTCGGTCCTAGCTGTATGTCTAAGGTATGGGTAGGGAGGGGTGGAGAGCTCCCGTTTTTGTGATTTTCGCTTATATCTTAAAAACGAAGAGTTCTGGGATAAAAATGATTCTTAGCAAAATGAAAGATTATTAAATTTCCTATAAGATTATTCTTATTTGTTTTTCGTATTTCTTCTAGTTTTTGAGATATCCGCTTGCAAATATTGAAAACAAAATTGTGCTTTACGTTTTTTGTTAAACTTTTTCCTTTAGTAGGTACGTCAGATTTTCGTTTTGTGCCTATGTGTACACTCGTGACACTTAGTTCTATTTAAATATCCACGAAGCATCTAACCTTTTAGTTCTTTTAGTTAACCATCTAGCCTTGCCCTGCTTGTCCCTGTATTTTCGTTTGATACCTTCTGTTTTTTAATTTGCAAATTACTCTTGTGCAAATCTCTAATTGTGCCTGTTTTATTGCTCAGACTATCTGACTTTATGCTATTAGAAGCAGAAGTAAACTACTAGCGTATTTCACATTACTATCTCAAACTTATCTCTTAAAACTTTATTTTTAAAAGTTTTTCCGTTAATTTACGATTTTCTTAAAAAATTCCAACTTGTAGCAAGTTGGCATAAATTTAAGGTAAGAAACCCCTTTAGTTTCACTTTAATCACGTCTGTAAAAGAAGTATCGTTTATTTTAATCACGTCTAAACACGATTTGAAAAAAAATCGTTTTTCCACCAACGTTAAATTGAAGGAGCACACGTTAAAATTCTTTGTTTGGCAACCTTTTTCTCTTTACTATTGATTAATTGGCGTCCTTTGGGGAAAATATTGTCTTTCTCTTCGAAACTAATCAGTCAAAATTGCTAACAAAAATTTAATTTTGTATTGAAAGCGAGTTCGGTGAACTTGTTAAGGGTGTGGTTTTTGTAGCTGATGGTGGTGAAAAAATGTGTTATTTACGAATTGATAGCACTCGCGAAATAGAGCAATTTTGTAATGGGAAGAGTGTTGGGTACGCACTGTTTAACCATTAATTAATTTTGAATTGATAGCTAGGTGTGATATATAATCCAAAAGTGATTGTCTAATACTCGGTTTTAATTTTAGTTTTTTTTTTCTGTTATTAACTTTTAGTTTAAAGAGTATTTTTCTTATAGTTGTAGTGAAACTATGACGTCACAGGGAATCTTGATAACATAAATCAATATTGATTTTGGCTTTTTGACCGCACATCTATGGCTTTTTAACTTTTCACTTTTTTTTTTAAATTAAAATAGTAGGAACTTTAAAGGCCACATTTAAATAGCATTAAGTGCCTAATATATTTGAGGGGACAATTTTGTAATTAAGTAGAAAATTGACTTAGACCTTGAAGACAAATTACCTAAACGCATAATAAACATTTCTATTTGCATAAAAAAAATTAATTTAAAATAAATTAGGGAAGTGTCAATTTGTTTTAATTACAAATTGTGTAATTTATTGTTTTTTATTTACTTCGACTAGTTTAAATACCTGTTGTACACCAAATTAGTCCATTCAACGAATGCTCAAAGAATGGGTGTAGAGGACATGGAAAAAGGTGGAAATTTTTCTTCAGGAATGTACTTGGAGTAGTTAGGAGGAAACAATATTGTTGGAAATTTAATAAGCTTTCATTTTTATTAAATTAATTTTTCTTCTAGAACCCATAGTTTTCGAGATATAAGCGATAATCTCTAAAACGGAGCTTTTTCGCTACCTCCCTCCCTTAGACTTATACGAGTAGCTAGGACCGGGGATTAGTAGTATTCTTACTTCCTAACTTTCCAAACACATTTCTAAGAAAAACCCTACCACCCTCTTCCATGTCCTCTATAAAACCCCTTCGTTGACTGGACTTGTCGATTTAATCCTGTTTAGTCATTGTAACTCATAACTCATAACAGGAGATTACTTTTGTATTTCGCGAAGTATTTGATTGAGTGAGGTGTGGCTTTTATTTATTGTTTTTTATAAATCGAATTATAATCTTTTTTATTTGATAGGAACAAAATGTCTATTTATCAATGAATTACTAGGCCACTTAAATTCAATTCGTTTGGAAAATGGCCATCCTAAATACTTTCGAATTAACCGAACTCAAATTCTACGAGTAGATCTATAGCGTCTTTTCAAGCTTTATTTCCCCAAGGCTACGCTGAGAGCTCAACTTGCCATGTTATCCTGTCAAGATTTCAGCGATATTTGATTAAAGTCAGTAGAAGAAGTGCATCGACGTTAATATACCCAGTGCATGTTTTCGATAGGTCCACTAGCCAATATATCCTTTAATAATAATATTAGCCTTTTGAAATTTGGTATGTGTACTAAACACGTATTAGTCTATTACCCCTACCCTCAAATTCATCAGTCTCCCCCCTCCACGAGTTGGAAACCTACATACCAAAACTTATCGATATGGTTTTTATTTTAAAACAGTTAAGTGTTGTTCTTCACCTCTGGGGTTAAAACTGGTAAATTTGAGGCTAAAAGGTACTAGAGTGATATATTTTTAGTATACATACCAAGTTTCAAAAGCCTAATATTATTATTATGAGAGATATTACTTTTTTTATTTTCATTGCCTGCGTTTTCCTCTGTAAGAACAAGGCAGCCAACAAAAAGAACTGTAAGAGGCATAAAGCTTCCTTTTTTTATTGTTTTTTTTTCTACAAGCGGCCACTATTAGCATAAGTTATTTATCTTAACTATTTGCAAAAAAAAAAAAAATTAAGAAGTCCCTTGAGCCTTCCATGCAAGTTGGCGTGTTTGTTGCAGTTTGGTCCTTTATCATCCTTTGCATGTAAATTGCCCTAAGCGAATTTATGCGTCCAATTAACATTTCTTTGTGTTTTAGTTAATAATATTGTATTTTGTGTTTACGTTTTTGTTTGCGTGTTAAATTTTTACGCATCTTTGATTATTTCGTTAAAACACGCAAAAAGTTAAATGTTTCTTTATTATTATATTATTCTTCGTAACCTTTAAACCCACATAGTGCGTGTTTATATTTTGACTTTATTGATTTTATTTTCTACGAGCTAAGATAATTCGAGGAATTGTACGGAGATCAAATAAAATAGGCAACAAATCCCTTCCACGACTACCAAAACACTTCATCAATTATTGACATTTTTTGTTATTGTCAGATTAATAATTTCTCCAGAGGTTTCTTCTTCTTGGAAACCATTTGTTGTGAAATTTTATTTTTAAGACCTTCCACCTGCGTCGTCTTGCTTTGTGTGAGAAAAAATCTTTTTCTATCTGGAAAATTTCTGTGTTGCCACGCGGATGAGATCTCCAAACGTATCATATAAATTTTTCGGAAGTTCCGTATTAAAATCCTCTCTATGTAGACCTCGTACTCGTACGTATAATTTATGGATTTTAGCTTCCCTAATTTTTAACATTTTTATCTCCATCATAAATATGTCTAGGCGTCGTCGTCCCATCTCAATTGCAGGCTTCCTCTGTCTCATTCGCCCAACTATGCCACGCTTTAATGATGTTATTCTTCCTACTGCCTCGTTGTCGAGCATTGTGACCAGAAAGTCTTCATTTTAGCATTGCCACTCTTTCTCGTATTTAATTTGAACGGCTGATAAGGCAAAAGAGCTAAAATAGGGCCAGTTGGTGTGAGGCGTATTAATGCCTCCCTATAGAAGAGCACATATATAATCCATTCACTATTTATTTGCGCTATGGTTGGCCATGAACTTTTGTTTTTTAGTTTGGCAAAATAAAAAGTCCCTATTAAGTTGACTGACAGTTTGTGACAATATCAAAAAATGACAGACAACTATTAAAGGTAGGTTCATAACTCTCCACTGATATGTTTCCGTTGGTACGTTGGCCAATCGGAGCAGAGCATTTTTCAAATTCATCTGTCAAATTATGAGAGCTATGAACCTAGCTTAATACCATTGAATAAATAGCCGCTTCTCAACAATACTTAACCTAACAGATTTTTTTCTAATTTATACCGAGTGGAATCTGTCACCCTAACATGGCCAACCATAGCGTAAATAAATAGTGAACGGATAATAGTCTCAGTGAGGAATAAATTGTTTATCTATTGCGAATTGATTTTTATTTAGTTTGTCTGTTTAATCCTTGTTAGGATCTCGACCATGACTTATTTGGTCAAACCAGTGGCTTAAAAAGTGGAAAATGATGCCTAATCTGAACGGCTGATGAAACAAAAGAGCCTAAATGGAGCCAGCTGGTGTGAGACTGCGTATTAAGGTCTCCTTACAGATGAAAAGCACATAGTCTCATTGAGGAGGACTGCCACTTATGTCACCACCACGCAGGTCTAGCGCAGTAATTCAATGGCAATTTATTATGACCTATTTAGCTTTAAAGATTAGACTAATTTGAGCCTTTTGAATTAAATTGCAATAAATTAGGATTAAGTTTTATTAAATTAAACGGTTTCGATGTTAATCTAGACATGCAGACCAAATTCTTATTTTAGAATAAATTAAAAAAAAATTTTGAACCTATTTTCAGTTAGGTACAGTAAAACCATAAATTTCTTAACATTTATTTTTATAGTTTTAAAAATAATTAAGGTTAATTGCCTTTTGTGCATGTAGACAAAACAGGAAAATACTAATTTATGGGTTTTAAAACGAAGTCTTTCCTAGCTGTAAAATTTAATTCGGAAAATTAAGCGAGTGCTTTATTTTGAAATTGAAATCCACAATTAATTACCTTTATGAAGTAGGTATCAGAGAGTAGAACGATGACTTTTCATTTAAACTATGCACTGAAAAGTCTTTCAAGTGTAAAAACTCGAGTCTTTTAAAATCGCTCATTTTGGAGTTTTAAGTGGTTTCGACATATTTTAGTGTACTAGGCTTGTTTTTTATTTTTTTTCCATAAGTTACTTTTCTACCACACAATAGATAACATTAATTCTATCCTTTAACGTATTTTATTACAGATAAAGAAAATTTATTTTTGGCACATTTTATAAATCTTTTCTTTCGCTGTAGCACGAACTAACGAAATTAAACTCTATGGTATAAGTTAAAGTAAAATAAAAGACTTGAATCAATGTGAAAACTTCACAAAAAGAGCCCCTTATTTTCCTCATTCACAAAAAAACATGTCAGTGTTGTATTTCGGTTTTTCTTGTGCTTCATAGTCCCCACAATGTTTAATCTTTTCCTGGAAGTTTTATTCAAACCTCATATTGTTTGTGTGACTTTACCTCCACTCTCAAGAAACTTTCAGAGAACCCTAGAAGTCAAAGGAGTATTGTAATGGCTCCAAAATGCGACTCAAGGCTTCAGATCGATCTTGGTATTTTACCATCCCCAAACACCACAAAATGGGCTTTGCTAAATTGTCTCCATGACCTTGACCACCCATTACCTAACCTAACGTTAAAACTAATGACCTGATCTGGTTCAACAGATACCAATCGGTCCATTTACAAAAAATCATGTTAAGTGATGTTGAAAGTGTGAGGTCTGACATCTAAGTTATCCACCTTACAGCTCATACTAGAGATTTTTGTGCGTTGCTTTGGTGTTAAGTAAAACTGTCGAGGATCTGAGCTGAGGAATTAGGATGGACTTAAATATTTTGTACAGAAGACCAACAGGAGCTGTATACGAGTCTCTTCTAGCCAACTTGTCAGCTCCTTTTACTTCCTTCATTACTCTTTGTGTTCAAGCGCAGTTTAAGATTTCTATTTATGGAAATTTGATTCAGATACAGAGTATCAATACATACCAGCACCATTAGTATCACTATTCAGCTTAAATATCACTTAAAACTTCATGGTGCTTACAATAAGTCAAGTATCACTTGATGGATATTGAAATGAGTTGCGATAAAAATATTATAAAATAATGACACTTTCATAATCATTTAGCACCAATTTGCTATAAGTTATTAATTTTTAATTTCTTTTCTAGTTCACGATCAAGAAATAATACTACGAGGCTGCCAATTGGCACCAACAAAAGATAATCTGGACGTATGTAAAAAGCTTTTGCAAGAAGGAAAAGATATCGTAACACATTGCAGTCTTTGTAACGAAAATGGTTGCAACTCTTCGTCTTATTTAAAACTATCTGCATTTTTAATAGGTTTGCTAATTCCGATAGTAGCAATAATTTAATTATTCTAAAAAAAGATTTTTTTATAAACAACTAAAGCATTAAATTTTACACAAATTGTAAGCTTAATTTATTTTAAATTGCAAAAAATTGTACTACACTAAAGTGCTTTTTGTAAAGTGAAACAAACTTTTGTAAATTAATGTGGCAGTGGCGTACAAATTTTTTTTAGTAATTTTTGTCGTTAATTGTTACATTTTAATTAACACGTTTTACTGTGGTTCAATGTGCTTTACAAATTGTACCTAAACATAATATATTATCTTACGTAATTAATTTAGTGTAAAATTTAGAAACTTTTTTTATTTTTTATAGAATAGTTATAATATGCATAACCAAGATTGCCTAAAATTTCCTACACAGTGTTTTCATTAATTAAATTAAATAATTATGTGATAGCTCTGTGTGTAGAATTAAATTTTCGTACATGTACCTATTTGTCGTCTTGTTCTTTAAAAAAATATTACACCTTGTATTGTTTGTACTTATAATGTAAAATTTTATTTGGAATAAAACATATATTTAAAAAATGTTGTTAATTGATTGTCGAGTCTCCCAATAATTTATTTGTCGTGTGCTACAGAAATAATTCTTTAGATGAGAGAAAAACTTTTTTTCGAGAGCTGCTGATGAATGTATTTGCTCAAGAAGTTAACTAAAACTAAACCTTCTCAAATATCATCTGGAATCGCTTGGCTCTTGGACGAGCTTCCATAGAAAAATTACTTTTATTGCAGCTTCTGTAAATGGATAACTAACAATAACGAAGCCACTATTACAATTTTCATAAAATTCCAAGTTTTTGGGATATAGATACATACGAGTATATAGCCTAGTAAAATAGATGTTTTTAAAAAGAAAAAATATATGGCAGCGATTTTATTGCTGAAATGTGTTGAGGGTGGCCTCATGAGTAAGTGATAAAAATGCACCATCCGCACCCCCTCTGCTAACTTCAGGGGAGAGGCAAACGTATGACTACTTCTAGTTTCCGCCAGTTTTCGCCAAAATTAAGCAATGTAGAGAAAAATTACTAAAGCATTATTTTATAGATGACGCATTTCTACAGAAAAATGTTTTATAAAATTTTTCCATTAGAGCAACGGTTTTCCTAAAAACTGTATTTTAAAAGAGCCATGTTTTCAAAAATATTATTAAGCAAGCGAATCAATATAATGCAAAATATCTGCGCGCCGATAGATAAAAAGCTGTTTTACTCCGAGATAAACAATGGTAATATTAACAAAATATATATTAATTTAAAGCTAAAGACTTCAGCTTTCATTTCCATGTATTTTTGAAGATTTTTGTTATTTCTTGTGGTATTGATGAACAAATAAAGTTTCTTTTGCACTATTCTTTAAACATTTCAAGATATTTGGTGGAAGGAATTATTTAAAAAATTTTCATTAAAGGATAGTATTTCTTATTAGTTATTTTTCAAAGTTAGATCAAAAGAAATTGATTATACGTTATGGTATAATAAGAACCATGATTTGAAATTTCTTCATTTTTTGTTAATTTTTTTTTTAACACAAATATTTATCTATCATATTTGGAGAAAACCCAAAAGAAAGCTTTCTTGTTAAAAATTTCATCTACATTATTTTTTAACTAAGGTATTTTGACGTATATAGCTTAACTTTGGAGCAAACTTGCAAAAACTAGAATTAGTCATACGTTTGCCTCCCCCCTGAGGTAAGCAGAGGGGGTGCGGGTGGTGCATTTTTATCACATACTCCGGAGGCACCCCTAATGTATTTCAGGAATAAAATCGCTGCCTGATATTTTTTCTTTTTCACCATCGTTTATGATGTTTATTTTACTAGGCTATATAAGCATCTGACTCAGGCACTCCAAATCAATTGCTCTCAAAGTGAACTCTCTACAATCTTAATAATTTGTTGATCTAACAAGACTCTCACGAGGCTCTCCGATATGGGACTGGACAGGCTACGAGAAATAAAATGAATCTTTTATATTGATCTGTAGGTTCTGGACCTTTCTTTTTAAATTTACGTATTTTATAGGTAATTGTTTTTTAAAATGCGTGGTAAAAATAGTTCAAAATTAGGGTTGCTTTACGTTACAATTTAGAAAGAAATAAGTTTTCATCCATTGAACTTTACTAACCGATATTAAGCGACAAAGAGAACCGAGGAAGTACTTAAAAAAAATTAAAAACCTTAACATAAGTAGGTACCTATCTCTTTAAATCCTTAAATTGCCGATATTATCTAAAATTTTGTCAATAATTGGGCGATTTAGATTTTTATCTAGATTTTAATTTAGTTTTATTGACGGAATTACTTAAACTGATTAAGTAAGTGGTAATAAAACAAACTATTTTTGTAGGAAAAATACATCTACAGAGTTACAACAAAGAAATGCGCAGCTCCTTTTAGCAAGCAATTTTGTAGCAAAACTGTGCCGCTCTCTAACACTTATCTTCTGTGGAAGTTGCAGTGATGGTTTGGATGAGCCGATAATTATCACCTTTCGGTATTCCAGGACCAGAAATGAAAAAAGCGAAGAAAATAGTGAGGGACTTTGCTTCTCTAAATAAATTTACAATCCTCTAAAACTTATTTTCTCTTCTAGTTACCGAACCGATACTATCTTTCGGCATTCCAAGCCCATGAATGAGAAGAGCGAAGAGAATAGTGTAGGATTTTACTCATATTCTTAAATGTGACGCTCTCTAACACTTATCTTCTGTGGAAGTTGCAGTGATGGCTTGGACGAGCCGATAATTATCACCTTTCGGTATTCCAGGACCCGAAATGAAAAGATCGAAGAAAATAGTGTGGGACTTTGCTTCTCTAAATAAATTTACAATCCTCTAAAACTTATTTTCTCTTCTAGTTACCGAACCGATACCATCTTTCGGCATTCCAGGCCCATGAATGAGAAGAGCGAAGAAAATAGTGTAGGATTTTACTCATCTTCTTAAATGTGCCGCTCTCTAACACTTATCTTCTGTGGAAGTTGCAGTGATGGTTTGGATGAGCCGATAATTATCACCTTTCGGTATTCCAGGACCAGAAATGAAAAAAGCGAAGAAAATAGTGAGGGACTTTGCTTCTCTAAATAAATTTACAATCCTCTAAAACTTATTTTCTCTTCTAGTTACCGAACCGATACCATCTTTCGGCATTCCAAGCCCATGAATGAGAAGAGCGAAGAGAATAGTGTAGGATTTTACTCATATTCTTAAATGTGACGCTCTCTAACACTTATCTTCTGTGGAAGTTGCAGTGATGGCTTGGACGAGCCGATAATTATCACCTTTCGGTATTCCAGGACCAGAAATGAAAAGATCGAAGAAAATAGTGTGGGACTTTGCTTCTCTAAATAAATTTACAATCCTCTAAAAATTATTTTCTCTTCTAGTTACCGAACCGATACCATCTTTCGGCATTCCAGGCCCCTGAATGAGAAGAGCGAAGAAAATAGTGTAGGATTTTACTCATCTTCTTAAATGTGACGCTCTCTAACACTTATCTTCTGTGGAAGTTGCAGTGATGGCTTGGACGAGCCGATAATTATCACCTTTCGGTATTCCAGGACCAGAAATGAAAAAAAGCGAAGAAAATAGTGAGGGATTTTGCTTCTCTAAATAAATTTACAATCCTCTAAAACTTATTTTCTCTTCTAGTTACCGAACCGATACCATCTTTCGGCATTCCAGGCCCCTGAATGAGAAGAGCGAAGAAAATAGTGTAGGATTTTACTCATCTTCTTAAATGTGACGCTCTCTAACACTTATCTTCTGTGGAAGTTGCAGTGATGGCTTGGACGAGCCGATAATTATCACCTTTCGGTATTCCAGGACCAGAAATGAAAAAAAGCGAAGAAAATAGTGAGGGATTTTGCTTCTCTAAATAAATTTACAATCCTCTAAAACTTATTTTCTCTTCTAGTTACCGAACCGATACCATCTTTCGGCATTCCAGGCCCCTGAATGAGAAGAGCGAAGAAAATAGTGTAGGATTTTACTCATCTTCTTAAATGTGACGCTCTCTAACACTTATCTTCTGTGGAAGTTGCAGTGATGGCTTGGACGAGCCGATAATTATCACCTTTCGGTATTCCAGGACTAGAAATGAAAAAAAGCGAAGAAAATAGTGAGGGATTTTGCTTCTCTAAATAAATTTACAATCCTCTAAAACTTATTTTCTCTTCTAGTTACCGAACCGATACCATCTTTCGGCATTCCAAGCCCATGAATGAGAAGAGCGAAGAGATTAGTATAGGATTTTACTCATATTCTTAAATGTGACGCTCTCTAACACTTATCTTCTGTGGAAGTTGCAGTGATGGCTTGGACGAGCCGATAATTATCACCTTTCGGTATTCCAGGACCAGAAATGAAAAAAAGCGAAGAAAATAGTGAGGGATTTTGCTTCTCTAAATAAATTTACAATCCTCTAAAACTTATTTTCTCTTCTAGTTACCGAACCGATACCATCTTTCGGCATTCCAGGCCCCTGAATGAGAAGAGCGAAGAAAATAGTGTAGGATTTTACTCATCTTCTTAAATGTGACGCTCTCTAACACTTATCTTCTGTGGAAGTTGCAGTGATGGCTTGGACGAGCCGATAATTATCACCTTTCGGTATTCCAGGACCAGAAATGAAAAAAGCGAAGAAAATAGTGAGGGACTTTGCTTCTCTAAATAAATTTACAATCCTCTAAAACTTATTTTCTTTTCTAGTTACTGAACCGATACCATCTTTCGGCATTCCAAGCCCATGAATGAGAAGAGCGAAGAGAATAGTGTAGGATTTTACTCATCTTCTTAAATATGCCGCTCTCTAACACTTATCTTCTCTCGAAGTTGCAGTGATGGCTTAGACGAGCCGATAATTACCACCTTTCGGTATTCCAGGACCAGAAATGAAAAAAAGCGAAGAAAATAGTGAGGGATTTTGCTTCTCTAAATAAATTTACAATCCTCTAAAACTTATTTTCTCTTCTAGTTACCGAACCGATACCATCTTTCGGCATTCCAGGCCCCTGAATGAGAAGAGCGAAGAAAATAGTGTAGGATTTTACTCATCTTCTTAAATGTGACGCTCTCTAACACTTATCTTCTGTGGAAGTTGCAGTGATGGCTTGGACGAGCCGATAATTATCACCTTTCGGTATTCCAGGACCAGAAATGAAAAAAAGCGAAGAAAATAGTGAGGGATTTTGCTTCTCTAAATAAATTTACAATCCTCTAAAACTTATTTTCTCTTCTAGTTACCGAACCGATACCATCTTTCGGCATTCCAGGCCCCTGAATGAGAAGAGCGAAGAAAATAGTGTAGGATTTTACTCATATTCTTAAATGTGACGCTCTCTAACACTTATCTTCTGTGGAAGTTGCAGTGATGGTTTGGATGAGCCGATAATTATCACCTTTCGGTATTCCAGGACCAGAAATGAAAAAAGCGAAGAAAATAGTGAGGGACTTTGCTTCTCTAAATAAATTTACAATCCTCTAAAACTTATTTTCTTTTCTAGTTACTGAACCGATACCATCTTTCGGCATTCCAAGCCCATGAATGAGAAGAGCGAAGAGAATAGTGTAGGATTTTACTCATCTTCTTAAATATGCCGCTCTCTAACACTTATCTTCTCTCGAAGTTGCAGTGATGGCTTAGACGAGCCGATAATTACCACCTTTCGGTATTCCAGGACCAGAAATGAAAAAAAGCGAAGAAAATAGTGAGGGATTTTGCTTCTCTAAATAAATTTACAATCCTCTAAAACTTATTTTCTCTTCTAGTTACCGAACCGATACCATCTTTCGGCATTCCAGGCCCCTGAATGAGAAGAGCGAAGAAAATAGTGTAGGATTTTACTCATCTTCTTAAATGTGACGCTCTCTAACACTTATCTTCTGTGGAAGTTGCAGTGATGGCTTGGACGAGCCGATAATTATCACCTTTCGGTATTCCAGGACCAGAAATGAAAAAAAGCGAAGAAAATAGTGAGGGATTTTGCTTCTCTAAATAAATTTACAATCCTCTAAAACTTATTTTCTCTTCTAGTTACCGAACCGATACCATCTTTCGGCATTCCAGGCCCCTGAATGAGAAGAGCGAAGAAAATAGTGTAGGATTTTACTCATATTCTTAAATGTGACGCTCTCTAACACTTATCTTCTGTGGAAGTTGCAGTGATGGTTTGGATGAGCCGATAATTATCACCTTTCGGTATTCCAGGACCAGAAATGAAAAAAGCGAAGAAAATAGTGAGGGACTTTGCTTCTCTAAATAAATTTACAATCCTCTAAAACTTATTTTCTCTTCTAGTTACCGAACCGATACCATCTTTCGGCATTCCAGGCCCATGAATGAGAAGAGCGAAGAAAATAGTGTAGGATTTTACTCATCTTCTTAAATGTGCCGCTCTCTAACACTTATCTTCTGTGGAAGTTGCAGTGATGGTTTGGATGAGCCGATAATTATCACCTTTCGGTATTCCAGGACCAAAAATGAAAAAAGCGAAGAAAATAGTGAGGGACTTTGCTTCTCTAAATAAATTTACAATCCTCTAAAACTTATTTTCTCTTCTAGTTACCGAACCGATACCATCTTTCGGCATTCCAAGCCCATGAATGAGAAGAGCGAAGAGAATAGTGTAGGATTTTACTCATATTCTTAAATGTGACGCTCTCTAACACTTATCTTCTGTGGAAGTTGCAGTGATGGCTTGGACGAGCCGATAATTATCACCTTTCGGTATTCCAGGACCAGAAATGAAAAAAAGCGAAGAAAATAGTGAGGGATTTTGCTTCTCTAAATAAATTTACAATCCTCTAAAACTTATTTTCTCTTCTAGTTACCGAACCGATACCATCTTTCGGCATTCCAGGCCCCTGAATGAGAAGAGCGAAGAAAATAGTGTAGGATTTTACTCATCTTCTTAAATGTGACGCTCTCTAACACTTATCTTCTGTGGAAGTTGCAGTGATGGCTTGGACGAGCCGATAATTATCACCTTTCGGTATTCCAGGACCAGAAATGAAAAAAAGCGAAGAAAATAGTGAGGGATTTTGCTTCTCTAAATAAATTTACAATCCTCTAAAACTTATTTTCTCTTCTAGTTACCGAACCGATACCATCTTTCGGCATTGCAGGCCCCTGAATGAGAAGAGCGAAGAAAATAGTGTAGGATTTTACTCATCTTCTTAAATGTGACGCTCACTAACACTTATCTTCTGTGGAAGTTGCAGTGATGGCTTGGACGAGCCGATAATTATCACCTTTCGGTATTCCAGGACCAGAAATGAAAAAAGCGAAGAAAATAGTGAGGGATTTTGCTTCTCTAAATAAATTTACAATCCTCTAAAACTTATTTTCTCTTCTATTTACCGAACCGATACCATCTTTCGGCGTTCCAGGCCCCTGAATGAGAAGAGCGAAGAAAATAGTGTAGGATTTTACTCATCTTCTTAAATGTGACGCTCTCTAACACTTATCTTCTGTGGAAGTTGCAGTGATGGCTTGGACGAGCCGATAATTATCACCTTTCGGTATTCCAGGACCAGAAATGAAAAAAAGCGAAGAAAATAGTGAGGGATTTTGCTTCTCTAAATAAATTTACAATCCTCTAAAACTTATTTTCTCTTCTAGTTACCGAACCGATACCATCTTTCGGCATTCCAGGCCCCTGAATGAGAAGAGCGAAGAAAATAGTGTAGGATTTTACTCATCTTCTTAAATGTGACGCTCTCTAACACTTATCTTCTGTGGAAGTTGCAGTGATGGCTTGGACGAGCCGATAATTATCACCTTTCGGTATTCCAGGACCAGAAATGAAAAAAAGCGAAGAAAATAGTGAGGGATTTTGCTTCTCTAAATAAATTTACAATCCTCTAAAACTTATTTTCTCTTCTAGTTACCGAACCGATACCATCTTTCGGCATTCCAGGCCCCTGAATGAGAAGAGCGAAGAAAATAGTGTAGGATTTTACTCATCTTCTTAAATGTGACGCTCTCTAACACTTATCTTCTGTGGAAGTTGCAGTGATGGCTTGGACGAGCCGATAATTATCACCTTTCGGTATTCCAGGACCAGAAATGAAAAAAAGCGAAGAAAATAGTGAGGGATTTTGCTTCTCTAAATAAATTTACAATCCTCTAAAACTTATTTTCTCTTCTAGTTACCGAACCGATACCATCTTTCGGCATTGCAGGCCCCTGAATGAGAAGAGCGAAGAAAATAGTGTAGGATTTTACTCATCTTCTTAAATGTGACGCTCACTAACACTTATCTTCTGTGGAAGTTGCAGTGATGGCTTGGACGAGCCGATAATTATCACCTTTCGGTATTCCAGGACCAGAAATGAAAAAAAGCGAAGAAAATAGTGAGGGATTTTGCTTCTCTAAATAAATTTACAATCCTCTAAAACTTATTTTCTCTTCTAGTTACCGAACCGATACCATCTTTCGGCATTCCAGGCCCCTGAATGAGAAGAGCGAAGAAAATAGTGTAGGATTTTACTCATCTTCTTAAATGTGACGCTCTCTAACACTTATCTTCTGTGGAAGTTGCAGTGATGGCTTGGACGAGCCGATAATTATCACCTTTCGGTATTCCAGGACCAGAAATGAAAAAAAGCGAAGAAAATAGTGAGGGATTTTGCTTCTCTAAATAAATTTACAATCCTCTAAAACTTATTTTCTCTTCTAGTTACCGAACCGATACCATCTTTCGGCATTCCAGGCCCCTGAATGAGAAGAGCGAAGAAAATAGTGTAGGATTTTACTCATCTTCTTAAATGTGACGCTCTCTAACACTTATCTTCTGTGGAAGTTGCAGTGATGGCTTGGACGAGCCGATAATTATCACCTTTCGGTATTCCAGGACCAGAAATGAAAAAAAGCGAAGAAAATAGTGAGGGATTTTGCTTCTCTAAATAAATTTACAATCCTCTAAAACTTATTTTCTCTTCTAGTTACCGAACCGATACCATCTTTCGGCATTCCAAGCCCATGAATGAGAAGAGCGAAGAGATTAGTATAGGATTTTACTCATATTCTTAAATGTGACGCTCTCTAACACTTATCTTCTGTGGAAGTTGCAGTGATGGCTTGGACGAGCCGATAATTATCACCTTTCGGTATTCCAGGACCAGAAATGAAAAAAGCGAAGAAAATAGTGAGGGATTTTGCTTCTCTAAATAAATTTACAATCCTCTAAAACTTATTTTCTCTTCTATTTACCGAACCGATACCATCTTTCGGCGTTCCAGGCCCCTGAATGAGAAGAGCGAAGAAAATAGTGTAGGATTTTACTCATCTTCTTAAATGTGACGCTCTCTAACACTTATCTTCTGTGGAAGTTGCAGTGATGGCTTGGACGAGCCGATAATTATCACCTTTCGGTATTCCAGGACCAGAAATGAAAAAAAGCGAAGAAAATAGTGAGGGATTTTGCTTCTCTAAATAAATTTACAATCCTCTAAAACTTATTTTCTCTTCTAGTTACCGAACCGATACCATCTTTCGGCATTCCAGGCCCCTGAATGAGAAGAGCGAAGAAAATAGTGTAGGATTTTACTCATCTTCTTAAATGTGACGCTCTCTAACACTTATCTTCTGTGGAAGTTGCAGTGATGGCTTGGACGAGCCGATAATTATCACCTTTCGGTATTCCAGGACCAGAAATGAAAAAAAGCGAAGAAAATAGTGAGGGATTTTGCTTCTCTAAATAAATTTACAATCCTCTAAAACTTATTTTCTCTTCTAGTTACCGAACCGATACCATCTTTCGGCATTCCAGGCCCCTGAATGAGAAGAGCGAAGAAAATAGTGTAGGATTTTACTCATCTTCTTAAATGTGACGCTCTCTAACACTTATCTTCTGTGGAAGTTGCAGTGATGGCTTGGACGAGCCGATAATTATCACCTTTCGGTATTCCAGGACCAGAAATGAAAAAAAGCGAAGAAAATAGTGAGGGATTTTGCTTCTCTAAATAAATTTACAATCCTCTAAAACTTATTTTCTCTTCTAGTTACCGAACCGATACCATCTTTCGGCATTGCAGGCCCCTGAATGAGAAGAGCGAAGAAAATAGTGTAGGATTTTACTCATCTTCTTAAATGTGACGCTCACTAACACTTATCTTCTGTGGAAGTTGCAGTGATGGCTTGGACGAGCCGATAATTATCACCTTTCGGTATTCCAGGACCAGAAATGAAAAAAAGCGAAGAAAATAGTGAGGGATTTTGCTTCTCTAAATAAATTTACAATCCTCTAAAACTTATTTTCTCTTCTAGTTACCGAACCGATACCATCTTTCGGCATTCCAGGCCCCTGAATGAGAAGAGCGAAGAAAATAGTGTAGGATTTTACTCATCTTCTTAAATGTGACGCTCTCTAACACTTATCTTCTGTGGAAGTTGCAGTGATGGCTTGGACGAGCCGATAATTATCACCTTTCGGTATTCCAGGACCAGAAATGAAAAAAAGCGAAGAAAATAGTGAGGGATTTTGCTTCTCTAAATAAATTTACAATCCTCTAAAACTTATTTTCTCTTCTAGTTACCGAACCGATACCATCTTTCGGCATTCCAGGCCCCTGAATGAGAAGAGCGAAGAAAATAGTGTAGGATTTTACTCATCTTCTTAAATGTGACGCTCTCTAACACTTATCTTCTGTGGAAGTTGCAGTGATGGCTTGGACGAGCCGATAATTATCACCTTTCGGTATTCCAGGACCAGAAATGAAAAAAAGCGAAGAAAATAGTGAGGGATTTTGCTTCTCTAAATAAATTTACAATCCTCTAAAACTTATTTTCTCTTCTAGTTACCGAACCGATACCATCTTTCGGCATTCCAGGCCCCTGAATGAGAAGAGCGAAGAAAATAGTGTAGGATTTTACTCATCTTCTTAAATGTGACGCTCTCTAACACTTATCTTCTGTGGAAGTTGCAGTGATGGCTTGGACGAGCCGATAATTATCACCTTTCGGTATTCCAGGACCAGAAATGAAAAAAAGCGAAGAAAATAGTGAGGGATTTTGCTTCTCTAAATAAATTTACAATCCTCTAAAACTTATTTTCTCTTCTAGTTACCGAACCGATACCATCTTTCGGCATTCCAGGCCCCTGAATGAGAAGAGCGAAGAAAATAGTGTAGGATTTTACTCATCTTCTTAAATGTGACGCTCTCTAACACTTATCTTCTGTGGAAGTTGCAGTGATGGCTTGGACGAGCCGATAATTATCACCTTTCGGTATTCCAGGACCAGAAATGAAAAAAAGCGAAGAAAATAGTGAGGGATTTTGCTTCTCTAAATAAATTTACAATCCTCTAAAACTTATTTTCTCTTCTAGTTACCGAACCGATACCATCTTTCGGCATTCCAGGCCCCTGAATGAGAAGAGCGAAGAAAATAGTGTAGGATTTTACTCATCTTCTTAAATGTGACGCTCTCTAACACTTATCTTCTGTGGAAGTTGCAGTGATGGCTTGGACGAGCCGATAATTATCACCTTTCGGTATTCCAGGACCAGAAATGAAAAAAAGCGAAGAAAATAGTGAGGGATTTTGCTTCTCTAAATAAATTTACAATCCTCTAAAACTTATTTTCTCTTCTAGTTACCGAACCGATACCATCTTTCGGCATTCCAAGCCCATGAATGAGAAGAGCGAAGAGATTAGTATAGGATTTTACTCATATTCTTAAATGTGACGCTCTCTAACACTTATCTTCTGTGGAAGTTGCAGTGATGGCTTGGACGAGCCGATAATTATCACCTTTCGGTATTCCAGGACCAGAAATGAAAAAAGCGAAGAAAATAGTGAGGGACTTTGCTTCTCTAAATAAATTTACAATCCTCTAAAACTTATTTTCTTTTCTAGTTACTGAACCGATACCATCTTTCGGCATTCCAAGCCCATGAATGAGAAGAGCGAAGAGAATAGTGTAGGATTTTACTCATCTTCTTAAATATGCCGCTCTCTAACACTTATCTTCTCTCGAAGTTGCAGTGATGGCTTAGACGAGCCGATAATTACCACCTTTCGGTATTCCAGGACCAGAAATGAAAAAAAGCGAAGAAAATAGTGAGGGACTTTGCTTCTCTAAATAAATTTACAGTCCTCTAAAACTTATTTTCTTTTCTAGTTACCGAACCGATACCATCTTTCGGCATTCCAGGCCCATGAATGAGAAGAGCGAAGAGAATAGTGTAGGATTTTACTCATCTTCTTAAATGTGCCGCTCTCTAACACTTATCTTCTCTGGAAGTTGCAGTGATGGCTTAAAGGGGCCGATATCACATTTCGGTATTCCAGAACCATAAATGAGAAGAGCGTAGAGGACTCCCCTCCTTAAATGAATGTACAAAGTTCTAAAACTTGTCTTCCCTTCCAGTTCTAGAGATGGCTTGGATGAACTATAATTTCGGTATTCCGAGTCCTTGAATGAGAAGTTTATTATATATTCTCTAGTTTTATGTATAAACATTTTGTCGGTGCAGATGAAGGCGATCAGAAGCACTAAATCCATTTCGTTTCCCCTATTTGCTTCTAATGCTGCAAATCCATAGGTACAATGGTTATCACAAAAACTCAAATAAAATCGCTTCATTATCTCGTTATCTCTAAATACTTAGGTAAGTATATTTTGACAATTATTACTTATCATCATTCATCAATAATACCGAACCAATATAAAAGAATAGTTTTTATCACTTTAATCAGTTTCACACATTTTTAACTTTTTCGTCAAGGAAAAAGGTGTTACTTATTTAAAAATGTTAAAAATGTCGTTAGCTCAACTCTTAATAATTTTAACAATTTGTTTTATTGCTGGTAGGTTCAAATTTTGTGCATGTTTCATATTTATGTACATGGGTTTTCTCAAAAAAGAGTGTTTTAAAACGAAAAGTGGATGTGTACATGTTCTCAAAAATTGCTCCATTGTCGAAGTAATTGCCAAAAAGCCGAATTTCCGCAGATGTCTTGGTCTACCATTTTAACAGCTATTAAAAAATGTGAAAAGTGCCCATGTACGGCTTCCCAAGTTACAAGTTCATAAAGAGTAAGAAATGTGGGTCTTTTCTGCTAATATCTTCCAAGAGTTTTGATAAAATAAATTGGAGAAAATCATAGGGGCTTAAATTCTATTTTAAAATTATGGGGATGTTGAATTTTTTGCTGTAGTGCGTGCATTGGATTAAAAATTACTTATTTCCATGTTCTGAACAATTTTACTTTTTGCAATTCTCTCTAGCTATGTGGCAAAGTGACTAGGCTAAAAAATTCAGCATTTGTTCATGTTAGACAATCATTATAATTTTTAGGTGAGCATTGCCTTACTTCATGAGAGTTGAGTGTCACTTTGAGACTGCAATTTTATCATGCACGTAAACTATTTCGTTTTGGCTCTAAAATCTATTTACTAAAATTTTAATTTAGATAAGAATCTAATTTAGCCATTTATTTTAGGCCAAGCCCTAATATGCCCAACTTGCATAGGAAGCGACTGTAAAAAACCAGACGTACCATTAGTGGAGTGTAACAGACATATTCCAGAATTACCATTTGGTTATTTGAAAAGCGATCCTGAAAACGCCAATTTCGCTTGTTTGGATTTGGAGTACAAAACAGGTAGGCCAAAAACTTTAAAGCTAAAATAAATTAATTTGGTTCATTTTTAGGTAAGCAAAGGATTTTGGTTCGCAAATGCCACCTCGTTAATCCAAACGACGATTTGTGTGCGGATATTGAGTCCTCATTACCGCCTGCTGTGAAATTACGAAATTGCGATTTCGAATTAAACGATGTTGAACTAACAACAGAAGAGGTTTCTGAAGTCACTGCTAATACTTCACAATCAACTGACGACGATACTACTATAACAGATGATGACTCGACTACTTATGAGCCAACTACAGAAAAAGGAGCAAGTAATACAGCGTTTTTATCTCTAACTTTGTTAACCATCGCCGGATTATTTCAAAGAATTGTATAAAATTTTGTAGAAAAAGTTCTTTTTATTTGTTGTTAAATTTTCGTTACTATTTAAATGTGCTTTGCCATTAGCACAGATATTACCTCCTGTAGGTATGGTATAGGATTGGAAAAACAAGGTTTGGTAATTTGAAAAATAAAAAACATATTTCAGCTAATTGCATCTATTTGCCAAAATAATAATTAATGATTTATATTATTAATAGGTTTATTATTTACAGCTGCGTCAATTGCATCAAAAACTCTTTTGAGATCCTGAGCAAGTAGTCTTGTTCCATCAACAGCAGTTTTATATTGCTGTGAGAGCAATTTTATATCGCTCGGAGATAAATCGTGTGCTTCGTTCTTATTCCAATGTCCTGTGTCATCTTCTTTGAAAAATTTGGCACCATTAACATACAAAAACTAAAAGTTAGAAAATCAATTATTAGAAGAATTATTTTTTCTTTAAGCTCCTGCTACAGCAGTTTATCGGAATTTTAAAAATAATTCTCTTAGTAAAATATTTTTTTAACTTACTGTGCATAAAATTACACTGATAAATAGTAATTTACTCATAATTTACTTCTTCCTTAGAAATTCTTTTTACAATTAAAAAGAAACTATCGAAGTTAATTTATATACCTCATCTTATATTGATGTTAATTTTGCGATTATTCGTACTTCAATTGTTTGGGCATTTTCAAATTTTAATGATTCAAGGTAATTTCGATAATTTTTTTCTTTTGTTGTATTCTTTGAATTTATTACGATACCAAGGGTATCTTGGAAACAACAATTTTTTATTGTAAACTTCGATTTTGTGAAAAATTATAAAAATTTTCTTATATTTCGATTATATCCACTTTCATGAAAAAGGTAATAAAATTTTGATTTTTCTCAACCCCCAAATACTAACAAAGAATCATCATCTGTGTTTGAGACTGACTGAGACTTCAACTGAAGTAAGTCCTAGCTACTTTAGTAATAAATTATATGAATAACATTTTTTTCTACCACACCAACGTTAAACTAGTTATGAAGTTATTTTCCACCTTCTATTCTTTACAAAGGACTGGAGTCATAATTTTGGAGAAAATCTCTTTAGAACTGGCAATAATTTTTAATTAAGCTGTAGCTGCTGTAGTAGTACTAGTAGTAAACAAATTACCCTAATAACATTTTCTTGTACCATTAACCTTAAACTAGTTATTAATTTATTTTCCACCTTTCATTATTTACAAAGTTCTAGGCTTGAGTCATGATTTTGGGGAAACTTTTTACAGAATTGGAAATTATTTTTAATGTAAGTTGTAGCTACTGCAGCAGTAAACAAAATTTTTTTTGTATCACCAACGTTAAACTAGTTGTAAAGTTATTCTCCTCCTTCCATTATTTACAAAGGTTCTAGGCTTGAGTCATAAATAGAGAACGGGTTCCTAGCAAATTTGCTAGAGGTGAAAATTAATAGCACAGCAAATTTGACTTGAAATGTTTGCGATTTACTACCTCAAACGCTCTCACATGGCAAATTTTTTTTATCCTTATTTGCTTATTTTTCAGTTTTTATGCTTAGAATTATTTTTGTGCTATTTTAGGGCATATTTAAAATTTTTTTTTAAAATTTGCATTAACTAAGTTTTAACCAATAATTTTCTTTTCAAAAATATTAGAATTACATATTATTTTAATTATAAAGTTATTCTCTACTTTTTAGTCCGTTTAGACTTATACTTTTTAGTTTTTAGTAAGTTAAGTTCTAAACAAATTTTACCTCTCACTTTGCATGTGATAAGAGAACAAGAGAAATTAAGAGATAAACTTTGTTGAAAATTTCAACTGAATAGGTGATTTGGTTTTTAAATTGAACCATTAGGCCAATAAAACTAGTCCAAAAGTTTTAAATAGACTGAAGTCTATTTAGTTTATGAATAGCAATCCATATTTTTTAATTTATATATAAACACAGTATATGAGGAAAGGGAGCTGCTTCTTACTATTTTCCTGATACGTAATATGCTTTTGGACTTTATTGTTCTTCTTCCATGGCTTCAATATCTGCCGTTGCTGCCATAATTTGAAATACAAGTGCCATCTGTTTAGCCGCTCTCCTAAACTTCTGAAAATTAAAAATGTTTTAATTGATAAGCGTAGGTGTTAATCAAGTGACCTCTATAGCTTGTTGAAGCGATTCGGCTGTATCTAGTATTTTTTTTGTGTTTAAGTTGCTTGGCGTGGTTGGGTGAGGGTAAGATGTTACAAACTGAAATATTTAATTTTTTTAACTGATATTATTTTAAAATTAAATAAATAATTGTTACGTTATACGAAAGAAATGTAATTAAGACACACAAAATGAATTTATTCATTTTAAAATTATTTACACACAACTTGAAGGTCAACTAAATAGCAAGCTTTTTAGAAACCTTTTATATTTCCAATTTTAATAACTACAAGTAATATGTTTACAAATTTGTAACGAGAACATTGTTAAAAAATTAAAACAATTGCAAGGACAGATTTTTCTTTTGTGATATACGAGGACTAGGCACTGGGCAGTGGAGTAGAAAATTTTAAAAATTCCGTAATGAAATGAGTTTTTCACTTTTAAAAACTTTTCCATTTTAAGTTTTAACAATTTGACTTATGAGGTTATGAGATGAAGAATATTTTTGCCCACCATTTCTGTAATTTGAATTATAATAATCTTCACAATTTCATGGATTTTTAAGAGCAATAACATCAGGAGATCTCGTTAAGAAGAAAATATTGCTAAAACCTGTTGCTGAGCATTTAAGAAGAGCTTCAGTAGACGTTCTAAGAAAATTAATGAAAAATCTTCATTACATGAGGTTTCTGGACGCTTTGATTGTGGTTCATCTTCTATTTTGACATCTCTTTTAAACTTTGAACTCAATCGCAAAAGTTTCATTGCTTTCACATTAGTTGACTTATTTTCATACGCTTTCTACGTCTTTCTCAAATGTCAATGTAGCTCCTTAAGGGCTACAATTACTAAAATTTGACCTCTATTATAAATTTAAGATGATAAAATTTTGTTCCAACTGCCTTGGTTGACCAGTACAAATAGAGCAAAGGAAGAACTTTTTTATTTTTTATTAAAAATGTACAATTTTTCAAAAAAAGTTTAAGTTTTTATTAAATTTGGATATTTAGGATAATTATAAAAGTTTCAAATTACAACACTATTTATTTCATGTATCAATCAATCCATTATTATAATTGACATACTTCTGCCGGTTCACTACGTTCTATTTGAAAATTTAATAATTCTCTATTTTTTCCATCTTCCTTTGCCAGTGCTTCTAATTGTTCTACTTCTATATCTCTATATTCTTCTTCTAGTTCGTTATCGCGTACTACAACTGGCGTCATTGTCTCTATTGGCACTTGTTCTACAGATTCTGATTCCAATTGTGATTCTGGCCCTAACTCTAACCCTAAGCTTCTTAATTTTTCCATTGCGCGCCCCCTTGCCTCTTCTCTTGCTTCTGCTTCTGCTTCTGCTTCCGCCTGTTCCTCTTCCTTTTCTTCTAATGCTGCTAGTGCTATTAGTCTTAGTGTGTCGTTTCTTGCAGTCTCTTGTATATTTGAAATTAAAGTGTTTAATTTAGCTGGAAAAGAGCTCACCAACTGAAAATAAGGAATTCTAAAATAAGATTTTTTTTTTAATTTAAATTCTTACGTTAAACGAAAGAATTAAGGCACACAAAATAAATTTATCCATTTTTTAAATTATGTTGTACTGCAAAACCTTGAGATCCACTAAAAACACTTATTATAAACCATTTATACTTTCAATCTTATCGTATATATTTTTTACAATTTGCATTGAACATTGTTATAATTGAAAACAATAATTGCAAGGACATTTTTCTTGTTTAATTTGAAATCAGTATTTCTATTTTTATTTCCACTAAAATATTAGTAATTTAATCTATATTACATTCTTCTCTTACTGCATCGCACTAAATGGCGCTGAAATCGTTCATTCTATGGTTATGGAATTGGGCTGAGTTGAGTATATCAAGTTCCGGATGGATGAATCGAGTATTCTACCCATTGAATTAAAAATACCGTGTTACTCTATCAAGAAGGAATAGGAGGAAAGAGAAGATATTAAAAACGTTCATTTTCTCATACGGAAACGCTTGCTTATAACGAAGGATCAGAACAGCCAATGATTTATGTGAACGCTATGAAAGACTATAATGGAGATATCTCACCCACTTTCTCTTATAGACAATGATTGCTAACACTCCTTATTGAAATTTTATTTTCTATAACTCTACCACTATTTAAGAGCACCGTTCAAAACATAAAAGAAGCAATAGAAATGCAAAATGCTTTGAGCAGATCCAGGGAAGATAAAAGTGTCTACAAAGACACCTACTGCTGATGAACAGAATAAAAATAACTCCTAGAAATGGTATGTATAATCAAAGACTATCTACATATGTAGATGGTCTTTGGTATAATCCAAATAGGTCGCTACCTGACTCAGTTAACACCTCGTTCAGCAAGTACTAACGCCGTCTTAGAAAATACCACTTTTCCATCTTATTCAACAATATACAAGGTCCGCATTATCTATGACCATCGCTTCAGACTTTTTACGCTTTTAACTTTTAACTAAATTGATTTATTGGAATTTTAAATTTTTATAAATATAACGCTCACTTGGCGAAGTTCTCAGACTGGCTACTTTATAGTCTCCTTTTCAACTGGTCGTTTTACTACCATGACGTGTGATTGATTTACGATGGATTTACGCCGAATTAAAAAGTAATTGTTACCTACATTAACGATTTCGCAATTTACTATTGCGCAGCATGGAAATTTTGAAAAGGAGGAAAAATACAGATTTGGTTTAATAGAGAAAGAGGTACGTAGTTAGACAACTATTCAAACGGCCTAAACAAATTTCAAAAATGATTTTTGTACTGGAATTCAGTATCTAGTATTATATACCAGTTTCTTGTGCCATCTTCCTAAGAATGGTGCCATTTTCTATCCCCGTACGGGATGGCAAAGTGAAAATTCGAAAATAGTGCCTCAAAATCCATAGGAGTACCAATTTTCAAAACTTCTGCTAAACTTTCCACCTCAACCCCTATTTAAGCACTAAATGTACTAGGGCAAAACAATAAATTCTCACTCTTAAATGATCATGACCGAGTGTCAGAGATACAGAACTGTTCCATTGATTCTGACTTAGAATCTGGAATCGGAGAAACAAAGGAATGATCAGCAGGAATGATGAAAACTCCTCTTGACTAACACTCAATTAAAATTTTTTAATAAAATTTGAACTGTGTTCAATTGAAGAGTTAACATTCAAATCCTCACTCTTATAATAAATCGGGGTAATACTTTATTGTTAGCTATTTATTTATTTTCATAAATCGGTACATTTCAGGAATGATTTTTATTTCGCAGGTTCTTCTGTTACTACTACTTCTACTAGTTCTGTTTCGTCCTTATGGTCAATTTTAGGACTAACATCCAATACTGCAATTACTTTAAATATATTCGACAATTCGTTGGCCATTGCTTTTAAATTCTGAAAATTAAAAATATTTTAGCATAAAGAAAATTTGCTAGTTTCATCAACTAACCCCTAAAGCTTCTTGAAGTGAAAAGGCAGTTTGTTGTATTTTCTGCGCACTTAAAATGGTTGGTTCATTCACTGGAAGGGAGCTCACCAACTGAAAATTTACAATTTATAAAAAATTCTTTTTTAAGTATTTTATTCAGTACGGTATACGAAAGGGATAAAATTAAGACACACAAAACGAATATCTTCATGTTAGAATTATTTTCTGTTTGCACACAAAACTTGCAGATCTACTAAACTTGCCACTTTTTAAAACCTTTTATAGTGCCTTTTATTAATATATAATTACAGTTTCGTAAGAGTACGTTGTTAAAAAATAAAAACAATATTTTATGATTATATGAGTATAGTAATTTGTTCGAATTAAATTTTTGATTTAATTCGGCCCTTGCTTAATTTTCTGCAATATGCAATAAAGTGTGACTAAAAATATATTTGTTACGGCCATGATTATAAACGACAAATAAAATTAAACTCCAGAATAAAATTTATATTTTTTAGACATGGCAACGTAGCAATTTTTGGCGTTTGAATATAAATATTAAAATTTGAGGTTAAGTTCTTTTTGTGTTGTTTATATTCAAACGTCAAACTTTGGCAAACTCCTTTCAGTCGGTCCTGCAAAATTTGTCTTCGTGCGTCAAAATGCTATCTTGTGACACATGTATTTTAATATACTATATTAATTTGAATTTTATTAATACGTAAGAACAATGACAAAAATAAAAAAAATAATAAAAAAAACTTAAACGAGAACTTCAAAGTACATAACTGTACTTTTACAAAATTTAGTGTGACTAGCTGACGTAGAATAGCTCTCAAATGCTCATCTGTGAGACGAGAAGCATATTTATTTTTTCTGTAATTGAGAATTGAAAAAGTTTGTTCACATAAGTAAGTACTATCAATATTAATTGCAGAGCAAATCTTTTCAATTCGTCAAAATTAGATGGCAAGCTGCTACAAAATTTAACAAGATCTTTGATTTCAAAGAAAGAGTTTCTGAGAGTGTCATTAGATTGGAGATCAATCACATTCATTTGTAAATGAGTGGGTACATTCTCAATATCACTGGAAAAAGGGTTTGTGAAAATCTTCAGTTTGCTAGACACCTTCTCGAAGTCACCAAATCTGTCGCTGAATTGATTTTGTAGCTGTATTAAAATGCATTTCATTTTATCACTTTTCCAATTAAAATTTATACCAGCTTCCTCCACACTCCACACCCTTTTTGCAATTCGGAAAATGGTTCAACTTTTTTCGTTAAAATGTGTTATGAACAGCTTGTTTTTCACTTGAAATGCCTTTACGTCTGTGTGCATATCAGAAATTAATTTGTTTTTTCCTTGAAGCCTTGTCAAAAATCCAAGGTCTATTAACCATTGAGGATCTGTAAGTTCAGGAACAGATTTACCTTTTTCATTCATAAACGTATCGATTTCTTTTCTGAGATCAAAAAATCTTTTCACTACTGCACCTCTACTTAACCATCTCACTTCGGAATAATACAAAACATCTCTGTGATCTGCTTCCATCTCCGACAGAAACTTTTGGAACTGGCGATGTGTCTACCCATTTTTTCTTATGTAATTTACAGTTGATATCACGATGTCTATTATTTCTTTCCATGCTAACACTTTGCAACATAAGGCAAATGCAACATAAGGCCTCTTGATGGATAATACAATGAAAAAATAACGGTATATCGCATTCTATCTCTGCCAATTTACTCGTAGTTTTTATGCTACCCACCAGGCCCTTGTTTTGTCCACTCATGTTTCTGCCTCCGTCAGTTGTTACACTTACCAATTATTTCCATGGTAATTGCATTGATGATAACGCTTGTTCTAAGTGGCGAAATAAATTTTCCCCTGTAGTCGTTCCTTTCAAACTACATAACTGTAAAAGCTCCTCATATACATTAAAGTTCTCATCGATTCCACGAAAAAATATTAGAAGCTGGGCAGTATCTGAAACGTCATTACTTTCATCGGTAGCTAATGAGAACCATTCAAATAATTGTGCCTTATGAAAAGTTGCTCGTATAAATTACTGCCCAAATCTTCAGTGCGCCGGGTACACGTTCTGGTAGATAAACTTATATTTTCAAATTTCTTTTTTTGATCTGGGCACACCTCCTCAGCCATAACTAAAGCACATTGTTTTACTAGTTCACTGTCGGTAAACGGTCGCCCAGACTTCGCAAGTATTTCCGCTACCCTAAGGTGCGTCCATACCAATAAAAATTTGCGTTGAATGTTGAATTCAAGAAAAATATTTGCGGCGCAAATTTTTGCTTTGAATGTTGTATTTTGTATTCAAGAAAAATATTTGCGGCGCAAATTTAAAATTCTTTCTTTTGTACTTTTAAATGCATTTTTGCGAAACTTTGCCACCTGTACTTTGGACTTTCCTAATTGTTAATGCAGTTTGTCAACAATGCCGTTTATCGGTGTTAAAACATCTCTTTTGGAAAAAAGCCTTTTTTATTTAAATACTTCTTTTCCGTTTCTTTGTACTTTAAATGCATTTTTGCGATACTTTACCACCTGTACTTTTGGACTTTCCTAATTGTTTTTCAAACCCTCCAATCATAGACTTTCAACCCTTCTCTTATCTTACTATTTTTTTTAATTTTAAGAATAATTTAAGAATAAGTTAGGTAGTTAGTGCTTTGTAACAAAATATTAAACATGGAATGGAGCATTGAAAATTCATTGAACCTGATTCAGGAATATTCGAAACACGAATGAATTAATATGGAATCCAAAGCACAAACTGAATTTCCATAAAATAAAAAAATTCGATGCGTGGAAAAAGCTGGGATGCCCAATAACCTTTTTTTTTATTTTTTTTTAATAATCTGACAAAATTATCAACATCGCACATTTTTTTTCACTAAATTAGACATTTATAAATTACAGTTTATTATTTACGGACTAAAGTTCAACAAGTGCACCCCAAAAAAGGTCCACAGCAACAATACATTGCGACGCAAATCTCTTTGAAGAAAAGCCGGCACCCCCACCGATAGTGTGTTTTGTACGTGCGAAATTATTTAAATTTGCGCCGCAAATATTTTTCTTGAATTCAACATTCAACGCAAATTTTTATTGGTATGGACGCACCTTTAAACTCGCACGTACATTCGACTCGTTACTTTGAACTTGAACCTTAAAAACGTTTTGTTGGTTCTTTATTGAAGATTTGAGTGCGTTGATTTTATTTTTTCGGGCATCATCCACAAGACATGCAAATTTAGCTTTATGCTCAGTATCGTAGTGGCGTTTGACGTTATATTCTTTCTGAATATAGTAATATTTTTCTGGCATATTAAGCATATCCTTATGCACTTTATTGCTTTAAACTTTAAAGCAATAAACTGCATAAGGCTAAAGTGCTTTAAACTTTAAAGCAATAAAGTGCAGTTTAAAGCACTTTAGCCTTATGCACTTTATTGCTTTAAAGTTTAAAGCAATAAAGTGCATAAGGATAGTGGCTTTACTATAATACTACACATTAAAATTATATTCAGTTAAGAAAAAGTCATGTTACGGCCACATCAGAGTTTTAAAACTTGTTTGGTGGCGGTTTTACTGCTATGCCAATTTCGATTGATTTACGATTTATTTATGTCAAGTTATAATTTAACTATTAAATTAATCTGCTACATTACTATTTCTCAATTTAGTTGTTAACTGAGAAAATCTCTGCAAATCACCCTATTTGAGAGAACTTTTACTTTTTGCACCAGTGGAACCATGCACATAGTTTTAATGATTATTTTAAGGGTTTAAATTGCAATTGGAAGACTTGAAAACCTCGAAAACACTATCCGTAGTTGTAAATGTTTATTTTCTCAAATGGTGATCTGGTGTCTTTTCAAGCAGCTAAATAGTTATTTGTGCTCCCACTTTGACAAACTCTATCCGATGGTACAGTCGGTCTCACAATTAATGGCAACCCAGACTACTTTTTAGCACGAATTGTGAATGTAACCATTATAACACCCCATACTTAAATTAAGGGGTAACTTCCTCTTCTGTCCTTTTGTCGTTGTTGGCTAATAACTACCCTGACGTACAACCAGAGCGGCCAATAATTGTGAGGCTAACTGTACCTTTGATTCATTGTGCAATCTCCCGATTTCTCTTATAGGGCCGAAATATGTGTCTGAGAGGTATACAACAATACTGCATAGTGTTCCACTGGGCGTACTCTATAAGAGTAGAAAGGGTATCTTTTTGGGAAACGTATATCAAAATAAGTAACAATTTTTTTTTTAATTCAAACAGCAACTGCAGTGCCGGCCTTACAAATACATCACTGTGGTTGAACCCCCTAAAAGAGCCCTCTGTAAAGACATACTAAGCTTCCATTACTAACGGCTGGCTGCATTGCCTTCAAAATTTGAAGTGAACTAAAAAAATTTTCGGTTTCGTCTTTCAGCGAGCTTTTCAATGTTCAATGGCTCACGCTTAGAGGTGGAGATTATTACTGACATGCTAATGTATACGTAAAATAAATTTCCCCTCCGTGTAATTTATGCAATAAAGTTTGGTCCAAGTCAACATATTTATTCATTTTGGAGATGTTTGAGGTGAAACATTTCCCTAACACACCCTGTAAAGTGTGTAAAATAAAGGTTTGAAAATATAGAAGACAAATTTATTTTATTAAAATCAATTTTAAGAAATAATACTTATTTTTTCGTTTTTGCTTTTTTTTCTGAAGCTTATTTTTAAATTATTCTATTTGTTTTGATTCTTAGACTATTAATTCTGTTTTTCTTTTACATTTTCTATTGCTGCTACTTCTCGTAGGTATTCGTGTTATTTGGGATTTGTCCATGTATTTCTGCCTCGTCTTTCACCTTTCTTGCTTCTTCGGCTCCTCCGTCTCCTCTTCTTCCGTCTCCTGCTTTTCCTTCTCCGTCTCATTATTCTCCTCTAGCGTCTCCCGCAGCGTCTCCTGCAGCTTCTCTTCCAGCGCCTTCTGCTGTTTCTGCTCCTGCTTCTGGTGCTGGTTCTTCTGGTTCTGGTTTTGGTTCTGGTTCTGGTTCTGGTTCTGGTTTTGGTTCTGGTTCTGGTTTTGGTTCTGGTTCTGGTTCTGGTTCTGTTACTGGTTCTGGTTCTGGTTCTGGTTCTGGTGTTGGTGTTGGTGTTGGTGTAGTTTTGGGTTTGGGTTTTTTAGTAGTTCTAGGTCTCTTAGTAGTTTTAGGTTTCTTAGTTTTTTTTGTGGTTGGTTTCCTACTAGGTTTTCCGGGCTTTTTCGTTTTGGTCGGTGGTTTCTTTTTTTGTGCTCTTGCCGCTGGCAATATATGAGTTCCATCTATAGATTTTACTTCTTTCCCTGTTCCTTCTGGTACTGCTATCGGTACTTTAGGTGCTTTTTTAGGTGCTGCTATATCTCTTTTCGTCCTTTTCGGTGCTTCTACCGGTACCTTTTCAAGTTTGAATTTAACTTCTCCTGGTTTAAGTTGTAATTTAACTTCTTTTGATTGGATTTTTCCGTTTGCTGGTTGTGGACTTTTAGACTCTTCTGCTCCAGGGCTACTATTAACTGTTGCGATAATTTTAAATATTTCTGAAAGCTCATTTGCGATTACATGAACACTCTGAGAACAAAAAAATATTTTATTAAGAAATCTATAAAATTAAATAATCAAGTTACATCTACAGCCGTTCTAAACTGATCCGCTGTTGTTATTATTTTTTCTGCATTTACAATGTTATCATTTTGACCTTTCTTAGGAACTGCAACTGAGTTTGCGGTTGCTGCAGCGTTCTTGTGAATTGGATTTGCGCTTACCAACTGAAAAATTAACAAAAGATATAAAATAATCTTTTCTTCAAAGCCTAGTCAGGAAATGTAACGCTTTACTTTACATATTAGTAATATTTGCAACTTAATAGGTATTTATTGCTTTATAATGAGTAAAAGAATCTCTTTGTGGTTATGTGGCTAAGGCGTCGCGACGCTGGAAAATATTAATGTGTTATACTCAAAACCAAACTAGCTTTTAGTTCGAGTTGCGCTAAGAAACGTCAGGTATGCGTCATTGATAATTATATTTAAATTTTACAGCCGATGTTTGTTAGAGCATAATATCTTCTTTCAAATGCCACTATTAAACTGAAATAACTGACTGCTTCAATTTTCCATTTATAACAAAATTCCCACCCAAAAGCTAAGGTGGATTCTAGTATACAAAATATAACTTGATCGAAATAAAACATTTCATGTTTTGACTTGACTAATGACTACAGTCTACAACAGTAAAAGAGACACTTTTACTCCAAATAAAACATCCTATATTTCTCTTCAGACGACGAAAATAAATTAAACCCAAGAAATAAAATTTTAAGAAAGTCTAACGAATGAGCGTAAAAGTTGATATTTAGACATTCCGCTTGCCGCAACCGTTAGCGACTTTTATATCTGGTTGATATCACTAATAGTCATAATTCCTGATAAGGAAAGGTTTGAAGAAGGCAATGACGAGTTTGTGTAAGACATAAGAGCCTAATTAGTGAAAAAAGTCCAAAGAGCGTTGGGTAAAAACAACTAAAGCTAAAGCTGGATTTTCATTACTGCGGTGTGCTTCGTGCGTCACTGCGTCTATTGGTCGATTTTAAATATTAAATAACAAATATTTAAAATCCATAGTAATGGTAACTCAACTTTAGACTTTCCCTTCTTATAAATAATAACACACATTTTTTAAATATTTAAAATATCTTACATTATAATAAATTAATACATATAGCGCACAAACAGTAATTTTGTTCATTTTGACTTAAATGAACATAAATTGCACATATGTACAATTAAGTTCAAGTCAACTAAATTTAAAACTTTTTCGTACACCTTTTATACTTTCACATGTTCCATTGTCATTAATTCTTCGAAAGGGGTAGACTTTTCTTACGATTTTCGTTAAAAATTTGAATAAATCATAAATTTAATTGCTAATTGAATTTGTTTTTTTTCAGAATTTTATTTATGAATCTATTGTTAATTTTTTATTTTATGTGTTAATTTACATCATTTCTAATTATTACAATTAAATGATTATTGATTTTTTTGTTGCTAAGCGACTTTTATTAATTTAATTTTAATTTTTTAATTTTTGAGTTCTACGAATATTTGATGCTGCGAAATTGGCTTTTTATGCATTTTTGGAATTAAAATTCTCTTTTAGAGATTTCTAATAGATAACAATATTGATAATGCTTCCACATGCAAGGGGAAGTTGAAAAATGGATATAACTGATGTGTACAAATAATTTTATCTGTTACCTGTAACCCTATATTAACTTACGGTTATGGCGGCTATATTACAAATTTCAAGAAAATTGCACACTAGAACTGCATCTCAAGAAGGTGGAGCTAACTTCCAAAAAACCAAATTCGGGAGGCACGTGAGAAATTAGCCCCTAAATTTCAAATGACTTAGATAGTAGGATTGCAGGGGACCGAGCGGAAACCAAAGTATAAGTGCACTCAGGACACTTAGTTAGGTCCATTGTGCTGTCTACTTATAGCAACTCCTTCCGTTCATTCAGTCTTTAACACATTCCAACTTTTTGATAAACTAGAGGAGACTGAAGAGCGAAGTTTCGCTGATACTGACCATCTTAAGCTTATCGACTATTATCAAAAGTGGGTAGCACAGAGTTGAAAAATTCTGATTACAGCCCTGGCAGCAGGGCTAGAAAGTTAACTCTGTTTTGGCATTAAAGTAACAATATCTACAGAACTGTTAGAGATAGGTAAATAAAGTCTACATTTTTTATTCAAAATCTAGCTTGGAATTTTAATATGTAAACATATACAGGGTGTTTTATTAAAAAACAAGGTTCGGTTGCCATTCTTTTTTGAATTACCCTGTACAAACATATTTTTAAAATGTAGACTCAATGATCATTTATTGCCACGCCAATATTGGTTTTAATATCTCGAATGGTTAAGGAGCAATCCTCGGTCCACACTGTATTGTACTGTATAGCAGCGTTTCTCAACCTGGGGGTCGCGACCCCGAAGAGGGTCGCGTACTGCTTTTTGGGGGTCGCGACCACTAGACAAATCTACAGTAAAATTTGAGCTTTCATTTGAACATCTCTGAAAGAACCAGCAACAATAATTTGCATAAAACTTCATAGAGACAAGGGGTCGCCAAAAATAATAACTAGAATTTTGGGGGTCGCGAACCAAAAAGGTTGAGAAACGCTGCTGTATAGTATTGTACTCAGGGATCGATTGGTTTCTAAGCCTTACAGAACTGTGACCAGTGTTGATCTTTTATTCATAACCCTACTCGTATTTATGTTCTCAGGAATTCAATCTTGCCAGCGAAACATAGAATTTCCCTGAGAAGTTTGTTTTCACATCTTCAGGCGTCAATTGAGCTCGTCCTAAGCCTAAGCTAAAGTGTTTCAGCCTAAGCCGAGCCAATGCATCGCAATTGCAGAGAATCAGTTCGGGCGATTCGATCTGCATATGTCACCATCCGCCAGCTCTAATATCTTGAGGTGGTACAGGTGGACAGTGTCTAGTAAACAAACACATGATGATTCTGATTTTGTTCTCTGATAATAGAAGAAGCTTTTTATCATTAGTGGTCGAATATTCAATGAATTTCTTCGACTGTCTTTGTCATGGTGCGTTGTTCCAGTGAGAATTTTTGTTCTCGGCTTCTCATTTTTGGATCTCTGTATACTTCTATGCATTTTAGATAGTCCACAGAATAGTTCGGGTCCAATCGGGAGGGCTTTTGAGCCTGTTCTAGATAATTCATCAGTTATTTCGTTTCTTGCCAGATTTTAGAGGAATTGTCTGCATTCCAAGTGGATGAGAACTCAAAGCTATTGGCTTTAAGTGCCTTTATCGCAGTTTGGCTGTTAGACATTATGTAGACCTTTTTGCGCTTTAAATTCCTTCGTAGGCATTCTCGGCCACACTGTAAACACCCACCCTGTATACATCTGCCCCTATTACATAAGCAGGGGATTTCAGAGCTCCGATAGTAATAATGTAGATGTGTAGGAATTTTTTGTAAATTTTAAATTTAATTATTTATCATCTAACAAAATATTTGAGAAGGTCTCTTTGTTCAATAGAGGGCATTACAATTATCTTTCATTGAATTTTTAATATAAAATTATCAATTTTGATAATGAAAATAAAATTAAATATGAAAAGATTTTAGTTTGAGCAGGTATATGCACGTGTGTAGTTAGAAGATGGTTGTTACGAGTATTAATACTTTAAATAATTTTATTACATCAAGTGTTAAATCTAGTGGTTTTTGATTAATTGGAGTTTCTGTTTTTGTTTCTGAATATCCAAAGAGCTGAAGATTCACCAGGTCAGTGGATTTTATTTTTTTTCTTATTGCCAAAGCAGTTCTTGCAGTGTTTACACTGTTTTTACATTTTAAACTAACAAGGGTTGTTGTTGTTTTTCGCATAATTAATATTTTAATGTTTATTTAAAAATAAGCCAAATCTAATGAATTAAAAATCACATAATTGAGCTAGAAATTTTCTAAATTCAATCTCAACCTTGTGAAATTTGTTTTTATCTGGTGCCTCATAACCTCATAAGTCATAACTAGAACCCGGATTCTTAGCTTTTTGCTTATGGATAAGCAAAGGGCAAAGGCGAAGGGCATAAGCAGGACAAATTTTTTTTGGATCTTTACGTTTCTCAAAAATTGAAGACATTTAAGCCAATGTTGATAATTGGCTTTTTTTTAAATTTGAATTAATATGGATAATTTGTGTTTTTTTAAGTTTAATTTTAATCTTTACCCCCCCCCCCCTCAAACATTTACATAAGAAATTTAACAAATTACTAAAACAAAAACTATCAATGACTAAAATACAACTTTAGGAATACATGAAATGATAAGGAAAATATTACCTTACAGCTTTTGGACAAAAACCAAGGTTTCCGTTCTATTTATTTAAAAAATTTCATTATTAGTACTATACAGTACTAGAGGTAGTACAGTCAACCTCACAATTAATGGCCACCCTAGCTATATGTTAGCACGAATTGTGGATGTACCATCATAACACCCCATCATTAAATTGAGGAGTAACTTTATTTTGCCAACAAGTAGTAAATCAAAAACCTCCCCCTCTGTCCTTTTGTTGTTGTTGGCTAATAACCACCCTGGCACATAGTCAGGGTGGCCAATAATTGTGTGGCTGACTGTACGTTATCTCGTGAACGATGAGTCACACCATCCCAGTAGTCGAAATTGTGAACAACTTGCTTGTTCCTAACAAATCATAATGTCCCGTCATTTATATAAATTATTCGATGTGTTTATATTTTAAAATTTCACTACAATTAATAGCCCTCTCTCTTCTAAATAGCCCCGTCTTCGCGTAGCTTTTTTCAAGGGCATCGTTCACGAAATAACGTACTACCTCTACAACACTGTACTATTTGGTAGTAGAACTTGAAGATTTTAACCCTAATATAGATACAGATACACCTATAAAATATAAACATAACCAGAGCTCCCATTACAACGGTCGAGGTATAGTCCAGGAGGCGACAGCAGTAAACCCTTCGTCATAGGACTACCGTTAAATTTTAATGCTATTTGAAAGAAACAATAGTGAAGAACAAAAAACCGCAAAAAAAATACTTATAAATCCGGGCCCTAGTCATAACCTCTAAACTTCAGAGTTTTAATGACGTAAGTCCTCAACGATTTTCAGTCATAAATTACCCAATTTAGACAATTTGCCTTTTAAATCTTATTTCTACTGCACTAAATTTGGAAAATTATCGTATGAAAAATTCATCACGATGAAAATTCAGCTCGATTTAAGAGCACTACTAGGTGATAACGTACCCTGTGTAGGGATTCAGATAGTAACAGCAACAAGTGATGATTACGATTTTTTTTAGTTGATGGGTTAATAAAAGTTACAAAGATATCAAACAATTGTATTTAGCAATTATCACCAAAAATAATAATATTTAATAAGTACATTAATCATCAAGTTCACGTCGCAAATCTCTCAAGACTTGCTGGTCATCTCTTACAACAGCATCAATAATATGCATCATTCTTTTCATACCTCCAAAAAATTTCTGAGATGAACCGATAAGGGCTTGATAATTGTTGATTACTTCTTGAGTACCAGCAGCAGATAATTCAGCGTTTACATAAATAATCTATAAGTACCAAAAATTAATTAATTTCAATACAAAAAAATAGTTACTTACCATGCATAAAATTGTAACGACGACTAATTTTTTCATTTTGAAAATTGTATCAAAATTATATTTCAACTAAACGCGTATTTTTCTTGGCGTTAATTTTATAGTCCATACTCGTTGTAATTCCATGTAAAAAGATGTTGATATTAAAAATCTTTAATAGTTCCATTCAATTCAATTAAGTAAGGTACCAGTTTTTGGACAGTGGGACATTTGGTAAAATTTTTAAGTTTAATTATTGATAGTGAAAATTTAAGAAAATGGTTGTAAAACCCATTCTGTCTGTCTGTAACCTCAAGTTATTCTGTCATTGCGACCGAAAATAATCATTGGGACATAGTTACAATTTGCAATTTCATGCAAACTTAATTTAAAAATTAATTTTGGACACCCTGTATAATATGCCAACGTAAGAACTCTTTAGTTAAGACTTCTAGATAGTAGTCTTCCTTAAGAGGTAAAAATACTAAAATGTCTTACATGGCTAAGAGTGGGAGGGAAGTGAAAAGGTCCAATTTTTGAGTTTTTCAGTTATATCTCAAAAACACTAAATCCTAGAAAAAAATTAGTTTGAGAAAAATTAAAGTTTATTAAATTTCCTACAAGATTGTTTCTATTTATGTTTTCTTTGTTCGTTATAGTTTTCGAGATATCCGCCCACAAAAATTGTATAAAAGAATTACCTACTAAAAAAAATTATTAAATTCAAATTATAAAATAATAAAGCAAATTTAATGCTCTACAGCTTCTTTTCTGAAGACTTTTACTGTAAAACGTGGTACTCAAGGGCTGAGGTGCTAGAGGCAAAAGTTTGTCGAAAAAGGTGAGGCAAAAATTATTTTTTATACCTTCATCGCCGATTTGTGCGGGCGGGTATCTCGAAAACTATAATTAATGGAAAAAAATAAATTAAACACACTTGTAGCAAATTTGATAAGCTTTAATTTTGATAGGAAAGTTTTTTCCCTAAGACCCACTGTTTTCAAGATATAAGCAAAAATCCCAAAAACGGGACCTTTCCCACTCTTAACCACGTATAGCTAGAACCGGGGACTTTAAGTATTTTTACCTCCGAATTACTCAAAACACATTCTTGAAGAAAAAAGTCTATCCTCTTCCATGTCATGTACAACCTTTTTTTGGGAATTCGTTGACTAGACTATTAATTGATTTTATTTCAAGGGTTTAAATAAGTTGCAAAAATTTCAGTTTGTGGAAGCTGTGGTTTCGTAATATCAAATTCATTAAAATTGCTTTAAAAAAATCTGATCATATCAAGATAAGGTAAAAATAATGTCAATTAGTAAACGATAAGGGGTAATAAACAAATAATAATACAAACAAATGACTAATTGCTAATATCGTATTGATTACTGATAAGAGTTTGCGTTTCATTATTTTTATAGAAAATCTAATAAAAACTCTCTTTATTATTTTGTAAATAGATTATGAAAGTATTTGATATGGAACTTTGGGTAAAAAAATTTCTTCAATAAAAAATCGTAAGCATAACGATCCTCATCTGTTTAGCTTCATGTAACTGGGCAGACCTGGGCTGCTCTTAGGACCCCATTCACAAAAGACGAAGCAGACTCATGCAACGAATAATTTATTTTTATGTAGAATTAAAACTCGTTAACACGAGTGACCATCAATTTATACCGAGTTGTTGTCTAATTCAAAAAGCTCTACAATTTTTGACTCTTTATTATTGTTCGTTTACCTCCTAGTTTTTGAGATAATCGCAAAAATATGAAAAAAAGTGTAATTTTAGAAAATCAAACCCAATTTTGGGGTGTTCCCCCTTTAGGAGGGTTAAGGACTTTCAGTATGGTAATAAGGGCTATAAGTATTACTTAATCTCGAAAGTCTGAACTTTAAGCAATTTTGTCCCGGGTCTAATGCTAAATGCATATTACAACATACTTTTTTCTTCAATGGTTGGCTTTATCACTTTGATTTTGGTTTTTTCGACTGTGCATGCAAAAAACATATAAATTGACATCTCACACTTCGACTTTCAAGAAATTAAATTTTTGCTAAATTTAGGGCCCCCAAAAATCAATTTTCACTCCCCATTCATTAGGGACTTTTCGGATTCTTAAACTGCATTATAAATAGGAATTTAACCAAAATTTCGTGAACGTACTAATTTCTTTGCTGTTAAAACCGTTTTTTTTCTGTACTGAAGAGAATTAAGGATTGTATAATGCATACGCATAAACTGAAATCTATTGACATTAGTGGATACATGGTACAATATGGTACTAGCATCAATTTTAGAAAAATTTTAAAAAATTTGCTCATTTATAACTAAATTGAGGTCACAATGTAAGAGAAATATGCTTTCCAGGAAAATTTATATCTTTATCGCTTAAATTTTCCAGAACGGATTTTTTTATTTCTTATACCTATCTTAAGTTTACAAGAATTATTCTAATTGAAAGAAGCATTAGCTGAGTCTCTCTATTGTTTTTTTTATATTATTTTATTATATTTTTGGTTACTACATTTTCTTTAAAAAAAATTGAAAACGAAAAATTTCTCAGAAATCTTCTTAAGCAGATTTAATTAAAAAAAAAGAACAAAACCGTATTGCAAAACGGTTTAACCTCTTGGAGTTTTTTAAGGGCCTTTTTACACGAAATAAATGTCGTACTAACTTACTCGTACTAAATCAATCCAAGGAGCAAAAGTACAGGAATCTAAGCTTTATCGTCTTGCACGGTCGTGAGTCGAAATTTCTACGCAGGACGATGAAACTTAGCTTTCCGTGCTTCTGATCTTTGAGATGATTTAGATGTGGATCAAAAAGTGACTTGCTAAAATCGTAAACTAGATAAGAGATCAAATATCTAACTGTCCTTTCAACTATGTAATAATCCAGGTTTTTTTATTTATTTTTAAATGACATTACTTTGGAAAAATTTAACTGACGGTCGGTTCAAATTCTTTAACCGTAAAGTGCCCTCGGAATAATTAGACTAGGCGCAAAACCATAATTATTTTATACAAGCGGCATTTCATATAACATTTTGGTAACCGAGGTTTTTCTAATATTTCAACCCTGCTGAATACGAAAAGTGCGGTTATCAAAGCGAAATTGTAACCGGAAGCGAGATATTAAAGATGGCAACTTTTTCGGAAATTCCCTAACCCTAGCTCATAGAAATACCACGAAAATAACAAATTATATATTTTTCGGAATGATGAACATGAAAAAATAGACAAATATTTCATTTTAGCCATGCACTTCTTCAGAAATTACGGTATTCTGATTTTTATGTTAAGAACAGTTTGTATAGCTTACGAGATACCATGAACAAGTTTTTAGTTATTATAATCATAGATATTTAAAAAGGACACTTTCATGTACAATTTCTACGAATTTTAAATGTCTCTTGTTAGTACGAGAGCGCTTAACGCACTTAACATAATTTTATTCTTTTGAAGAAATATTTTTTTTTTACTTTTTTAGTTTAAGTTGCCTTAGTGAAATGGTTATAGAGAGTAGAGATTATTTTCAATTACAAATATTTATAGAGGATACCTTCTTCCTCTTCCTCTTCTTCTTCCGTTATTGAGAGACATTTAAAAACTAGGCGAAGTAAACCCAAGAGGGACTTTTATAAATATTTATGTAATTGAAATAATTTGAGCCCCCCTACGCCATTCATTTCACCCCCATTTCAGCATTCACCGTTCAAATATAAAAAAAAGTAAAAATTGTAAGTACAGTCTCGTTCATAGCTTTTGGCCACCCCGGCAATACGTTTGCACGATTTGTGGGTGCAAGCATCATAATACCAACACAGTTTGTTGATTAAATACTTGTTGGCAAAATAAAGTTACCCCTCAGTTTAAGTAGGGGGGGTGTTATTGATGGTTGAACCGACAAATTGTTATAACGTATTGCCGGGGTGGCAAAAAGATATGCACGAGACTGTACATCAAAGAGGTTCAACATTGTTATACAAGTCCAATAAGAGTTCCCTGCCACTGAGAGACATTTCAATTTAGGTGAAATAAACCCTAGTGTGCCCTCTATAAATATCTGTAATTAAAGTAATTTGAGGCCCCCCTACCCCTTTCTCTATAGGCGTTCAAATATGAAAAAGCGTAAAAATTGTAAGCATTTCAAAAAAGTTCAACATTGTCCTAAGTGCAGTCAGAGTTCCTTGCTACTGAGAGATATTTAAAATTCAGGTAAAATAAACCTAAAGGTGTCCTCTATAAATATTTGTAATAAAAATAATCGGAGACCCCTTATCTTCTTCATTATAGGCCTTCGAAACAGAAAAAGTGTAAAAATTGTGAATGTTTCCAAAAAGTTAAAAAATGTTTTAAGTGCTATAAGAGTTCTCCTGCTACTGAGAGACATTTAAAATTTAGGTGAAATAAACCTACAGGTGTCCTCTATAAGTATCTGTAAATAAAATAATCTTAGTACTCTTACCCTCTTTACTATAGACATTTAAAACTAAAAAAATGTTAAAATTGAAAGTGATTCAAAAAAGTTCAACAATTCTTATAAGTGCAGTAAGAGTTCACCTGCTAGTGAGAGACATTTGACATGTAGGTGAAATAAACGTAAAAGTGTCCTCTATAAATATTTGTAATTAAAATAATTTTAATCCCCTTGCCCCCCTCACTAAAGGCGTTAAAAGCTAAAAAAATGTGAAAATTGAAAGTGTTTCCAAAAAATTACACAATTCCTTTAAGTGCAGTAAGAGTTCTGCTACTGAGAAACATCTATAACGTAGGTGAAATAAACCTGAAGGTATCCTCTATAAATATTTGTAATTGAAATAATCTCTACTCTCTATAACCATTTCACTAAGGCAACTTAAACTAAAAAAGTTAAAAAGAAAATATTTCTTCAAAAGAATAAAATTATGTTAAGTGCGTTGAGCGCTCTCGTACTAACAAGAGACATTTAAAATTCGTAGAAATTGTACATGAAAGTGTCCTTCTTAAATATCTATGATTATAATAACTAAAAACTTGTTCATGGTATCTCGTAAGCTATACAAACTGTTCTTAACATAAAAATCAGAATACCGTAATTTCTGAAGAAGTGCATGGCTAAAATGAAATATTTGTCTATTTTTTCATGTTCATCATTCCGAAAAATATATAATTTGTTATTTTCGTGGTATTTCTATGAGCTAGGGTTAGGGAATTCTAGTTCTTCCGAAAAAGTTGCCATCTTCAATATCTCGCTTCCGGTTACAATTTCGCTTTGGTAACCGCATTTTTCGCATTCAGCAGGGTTGAAATATTAGAAAAACGTCGGTTACCAAAATGTTATATGAAATGCCGCTTGTATGGTTAAGGAGACGTTATTTCCCATTACAGTCCTAGTCTAAATATATTAAAAGTCTTTCCTAAAGTCCTGCTTAGGAAACAGAAACGACATAGAAGGTCAACTGCCTTAAGAAGCCTTGTTTGGCATTTGAAAGAGTTTTTTAATTGAATAAATAAAATGGAATTAATCAGATGCGTATTATCTTTTACTGAAAATCAACCTGAGCAAAATTAATCAGTTGATTCAGGGACCCTCGACTGTTGTTACCTTCTCCCAAATTTAGTTTTTTTTTAAATAAATTTTGGCTGTCGTTTTATCCTATGGGCTAAACTGGCTAAAGTTCTAAAGTGGCTAAAATCTAAGGAGCGCCAGAAATTTACAACGTTAAAACGCGTTGATCTTCAGATGACAAAAATTTTCGCATGCGGTGCTTTGGGGTTCCTGGGCACGCGTGCTTTCAGAGGCACCGATTAACTTTTAGCCCAAGGCACCAAGAAGAAAACATCTCTACAGCCACTGTTTTAAAGATTACAGAGAATCGAAATGTATCGGAACACTATTTATTTCTAAAGGGGAGCTTCCTGACTTTAATTTTAGATTTTACTGCTTTCTAAAAAATATAAACTGCACACGAGCCCCTGGAGTGCTTGTTAGGTCACTGGGCTTAGCTGAACTTTCGAGCTGTTACTGAGAGGGTCCTTCCTTATAGGTCAAATATTTAAATTTTCACCTAACCATCAATTTCTTAAAGATATCGATTGCTCGGTTTAAAGTCTATTTTTATGGACTTCGCATAAAGCTGCGAGTGAGAATAAATGGTAAATTCACTACGAATATTTTAGGCGATTTATTTGTAGCTAAACTCTAATCTGGCATTATAATAAAGGTAATGTGGCCAGCACTACCTACGCTTCTAACCGCGTACTAATTTCATTCACATCAGGGTATGCACCTCTGTGCTCAATTGGGAGGGCTCTGAGTGCACCTAGAGTTCGAACAAACGCCAAGCTCATATGGCGGATTACTGTGAATTTCACGATGACAAATAACTGATAATATTTCATCCTACGACGTTGTTTTCAATTAGGTATTATTCAAATCTTAATTGTATTTCCAATATCTAGAGCTAAAGTAAACTTATTAAAATAAATGATTAGATCAACTTCATTCAATAATTTTCAGTATCTTTTTATATTTCGATTTGACTTTTAAGCTTGATCATAAAGATTAAAATGCAATAAAAAAAAATACACACAGGATGTGACGTTATCGAATTTTTCTTTGGATCTACCTGATGGAACACGATAAGTTGATGAAGTAAATAACAAGTCTTCTTCTAAATGCCACCCCTTCACTTCCAGTTATTATTTACACCTTGAAATTTTTAAATAGTCGTTTCTGTCGTACGACAGGTAGATCAGGTAGACTTAATGTGTCTGAAGTTTCTAAATGTTTAGGCTGATTACGAATATCTTTTGGGTAGTTTCACGAACTCAAGCTTTCAATTTCAACCCCAGTAAAGACATCAAGAGGTATGAATTTAGAAGACATTTCGGTCATTCTTACAGGTTTCGCTTGCTACTTCAATTATTGGCACATTTTATATTCGGCCATTCTCTCACAGGCGTAACATACTGAGAGAAATTAACTATATTCAGTAAAAAACAACGGATGTGGCCATACGAGGAACTTTTTCCCGCTTGTCATATCTCGTAATTTTGTTTTTTTATATTTAATAAAATTTAATTTGATATTCTCAGAAAGCTAATTTTACGAGCTAGATCGGGATCTTGGGGTCCATTTTAACAGTCAAATGTGAAAACCAAAAAAATTGTTCAGTGTCTGACTGTCGATCGCTATTAAAATAACGAAGAGAAAGATGAAAAGTACTAACAGTTATTGTAGAGCAAACAACTCAGGATTATTCAATTAAGGTCTCAAGGAGAAATGGACCTCGGAGGCAAATGGGTCTCAATGTAAAAAGTCAAAATCAAAGAAATAGTCGGGTGTCTGACAGTCGATCGTCATTAAAATAATAAATAGAAAGGGGAAAAAGTACAAATAGTTATTGTAGAGCAAGCAGCTCAAGATTATTCGATTAAGGTCTCGAGGAAAAATGGATCTCAAAGGCATAATTTACTCTGAATGAGCAAAAACCCTTATCTAGCGATTACATTCAGCCCCTACACAAACCGCGCGAAATATTTCCCTACTGAATTACATACTAGGAGACACATCTTGTGACATATAAACAAACCGCATGGATATTTTCGTTATCCTGTAATATGTAAAGTATCAATGTGCTCCGTGTACCAATGTGCCCCGTGTACCAATGTGCCCCAACTCCCCCTAAACCTTTTCTCTACATTTTTCTACTGGTGGAAATATATAAAGCCTCTCACAGACCAAGAGGCGATCAGAATCGTGATCGCAACAGCGATCGCGGCCACGATAAGTTAATTCTACAGTCTTATATTTGCATGTTCACACAAGAGCGGCCTGGCGTTTATTATCGCGGTGGTTTGCTGCGTTCAGTGCGATCAGAACGCGACGTGTTGCATTTGACCGCAAGCCGTGGTAGTATAGTTAAACCAATCATGATGTACCTACTTACTTTACATATTTTCACTACTAACAATTTTGCGATCAGGCGGTAAAGATCGCGTTGGTGTAGATAACCGTGATCGCTTCAGCTAGATCGCTTGATCGCGGCCGCGTGATCGCGTGAACGCGTGATACCGTGAGTGCCATGTTGGTCTGTGCAAGGCTTTATTCGTGACCGCTTTTAGATTTTTTTGTAAGTTCTAACAGCTAAAGTGGGGATGGTGAAAAATTTTTATTCCTTTTTTTATCAGAAATTTACAGCTGAAAGAATATGCGTAATTAATTTGCCTTATCTCTTTATCATAATACTTAAATAATTCGTTTAGTTTTTGCCCAACACATAGTATGATATGTGGGCCAAATGTTTCGTTTAATAATCATTATTGGAATTTTGACTATTTACTTCAAAATTGGTACGTAAATATTTCTTTGCCTAATTATAACAAAGTCGAAATTTAGCTTTAATTTAATTATTTTGAATTTGTTTAGTGCCAAACTCAAATTATACAGCTTGTATTTTCAATCAGGTACATTTGGGTGGACCTTTTTTTTGAAATATGGATAGTCTCATCCCTTAAAATTTGTCATAATTAAAAAATCGTAAGACGTACCTCATTGGCATATATTTCCAAAAATCATATGGGGTAAATTAGCTTTCATTTCCACTATGGTGATTACTAAATAGATTTATAAAGTTGGTTAAATGGGGAAAATAATGCAGTTTTAAAACTTTACCGCTATTTACAATTTTCGAAATAATGCATCAATATTTGGATTTTTTAAAATACTTTATAGTTTACATCCCTAAAAAAACAACACGTAATTTATCGAATTCTTATCATCTTCGGTATCTATATTTCGATTTATGTAAGCTTTACCATCATTTAATTTATTCAAACTTTTGCTGGGTTTTACATAATGGATAAAAGAAAAAAGTTCAAGGACTGGGATAATTGAAATTTTAAGTTCTATACGTAAGCTCGCCCTAATGTACCTCGATCAAAATCCGTATTTAAAAAAATTTCCTTGAATTTGAAAAATTTTAATTTAAAAAAAGTTCTTGTCGTTTAACAACTGGTTAAAGCACTCTAAAACGATGTTTTGGGTCTAGTAGTGCTGAATCAGGACTTCATCGTCAATGATGTAAAAAAAACAAAATTTTGCCATATCTGCTTGAGACCCTAAGGTATCTTGTAACATCACATGCACGAATAGAACTGTTTAAGATTTAATTTATTGTTTCTTCGTTCTCAGTTTCGTTTTCTTTCATTTTACCCGTGAAACGCGAAGAATAATTTTATACCTATCCAACGGCACCTTCAACATGAAATTCGACCAAGTAGTTGGGGGAATATTTGTAGTTTCCCATATCGCTAGGCTAGCGGCCATTTTTCCAAATAGCGGCGAAACGCTAAAAATTGAAAAGTGGTATCCACACTAAATTCCATTTTTACCATGTCGAAAATGAATATCAATCATAAAAAAAGCCCCCCCCCAAAATCGCAGGGGGTTTGGTGATTGAATTGACTCAACCGCAATTTTTAAGAATTTGACATTTTTTTCCCTTTGAACTTCCCATCTGGTGCATTTGATTTATATATAGCTCGGTTTACACACGATGCAAAAGTAGTAAATGCCATAAATTTCAAAGATTAGATACAAAAATATTGTCATGAGATACGGATATTAATTTACAAAAGTCCATGATGCAATACTAATCCCATAGCTCGCCGATTAGACCCGCACCTATGAGTATTGAATATGTCCACTTCAAATAATAATAATAATAAATCATTTGGGCGGGCTTTACTCAATAACGATGTGCATTTGGGCATACTGATATGACTCAGGTATACTTCTGTACTGCAAAACTAGCGAACCTGGCTCCCCTGGCTCATACAAGCACTGCAAGCTCGCGTGCAAAGTTACTAGTGAAGGACCCTGCACAAGCGATTCCCAAACTTTTGTTCAAAAATATTGCTGCATTCGTTCGACACTCCTATCTAGGAATATCAAACCAAATTACAATAGATTTTTAATAGTGCTTTAAACAATTTTTTGGGGAAAACTGGCGAAAATACACTTAAGCAAAGAAAAAGTACCCTAACGAATAAGAAACGACACGAAATCTCATGTTAATTTTTTGCATAGATTTTTAATGCACATGTCCGCTGGATATGTCAGAAATTGCTCCTAAACCAATCATATCATCTAAAATATGCGTTTGAAGTTTTTCTTCAAACGTAAAAAATGTTACTACTCGATATGTCAGATTCATATTGTACAATAGAATGTAAATCGACGATGTTTGTTTATCCATCAATTTCTAGTGCGCATGATATCGCTTTCCAAAGTCTTTTTAGAATCAGTGTGACATAATTGTGATATTGTGCATATTTTCGATCAAAAACTTTACTAAAGGTTTTTTATTAAAATTGAGACAATTATGTGCCTATTACATCAATTAAACCAGAATTTTTTTAAATGCTGGTGGACTACAAAAAATATATTTTTGTTTAGTATGTCTATGAACTATGTCTAATTAATAAGGTTATGTTGTGTTTTTCAACTCCGTATCGATTCTTGTTCCTTATCCAAATTCCAACGGTATCTTTTCTTTGCTTTAAATTTGAAATAAGGAATGTTTTAAATAACAAAAGTAATTTAATTTACATAATATTCAGGTTATTCGCTCAAATGCCCAACTTGTGTAAACAACGATTGTGCCGCAACAAATATTCCATCATTAGAATGTAATAGGCATATTCCTAATCTACCATATGGATACGTACGTACGTTTGAATCGACGCACTTCGCATGCGCCAATTTAGCATATAAAGAAGGTACGAATATTAATAATTATTTACTCCATTTTAAATAATTTAATTTAAGGTGATAAAACAACGTTGAGGCAGCAATGTCTTCTCTATTCGCCCACTTTTGATTTATGCGCGGAGATTAAATCCTCATTAGAATCTACGGTCCAATTAAAATTTTGTGAAATTACTACAACAAACGATGAATTTAAAGAAATTGAAAAACAAAGAGAGAAAAAACCTATCAAAGGCTATAATCCTGAAATAACGACTGATGATCCTAAAACTACGTCAGATGAACCTGAAATAACGACAGATGGTCCTGAAACTTCGACAGATGAGCCTGAAGCTACGACAGATGATACTGAAACTACAACTCCAACTGTCATAACTCTTTCTACTACCAAGACTACAGAGGCTACAACTATCACTACAGAAATGACCACAGTTGCTACAGAAAACACAACGGATGGTTCTAGTAATAATTTTGCTACGTCGACTACAGTATTACTTCTAATTTTATTGATTATGCAAAAAATATAAACTAAGATTATTTATTAATAAAAACTTGAAAAACATTTTAAGCTATAAAAATAATGATATAAGTAAGTGGTACTTAAACGATTAATATGATACCTATTAAGGCAAAACGCTCTTTAGCCAAACACAGTCTTGTCACACAAAACAGTACCTACTTTTTCTCCTAATAAAACAAAGTAATATTATTCTAAAATAAAATTAAATTCTCTTGTCTGTTAGTAAAACTTGAATTGTTGGGGTTAACTAAAATTATTTAAGGGCATTAATTGATATCCTCATCGGACGCTTCTGATCCCGGATATTTTTGTAAAGCATTAACACTATCAATCATCAATCAATTCATGACAAATAGTTTATTAGGTCTGTAGGAGAACTTCAGTTGTGGGGGTTAATTAAAATTCTCTTTGAGCGTCCTTTTTATGGTGTACTACCTACAAAATGAAATTTGATTTGTTCCTCAAACTAGGCTTTTCACATGGCCTATTTGATTTTGAAAGCACAACTAGTTGCATAACTTAAGAGGACTTATTTTCTAAGTTTGCTAAAATTTATGGAATAAGTATTTTGTATAAAAATCATTCTAAGCTGGACCAGCTAAATTCTAATAATTGGTGAGTAGAAGAATGTGCATAATTCATGTATAGAACCAATCAACTAAAAAAGAATATAAATAAAAAGCTCATCAAAGATGACATACGAAAGTAGCAACTGTGCGGGTGCCCTGTTCCAAATTCTGCTGATTGTCTGTTGGCCTCTTTAAAGTGATAAAGGGTTGATAGGGTTGCTCTTAGATGAGGTTCCGTAAATTGGGAGAAAACTGTTGCATAGCGTTTATACTAACGCTAAGCAACGGCTTAGGAGTTACCTAAATTGTTGATTTCTTAATAAATCAAATGGGAGCATTATATTTAGGTGATTCCTAAGTCGTTGCTTAGCGTTAGTGTAAACGGCCATAAGGGTCGTTTCATAAACTCAAGCACCCTTCTAGTTTTCCAGTTATTAACAATTTTTTTGTGCCAACTACTCACCTTTGGGGTAATTTCGAAAAAAACAGATTTGGAAGCATGGACGCTTCCATACTTACAAATAACTTGATTGATTGTTCCTCACCTTCTAGCAGCCTTTGCTGCATATTAAACATATTTTAATGAGACTATATCCCCCAGTTCTCTTAATTCACAGTGTTTAGCCTTACTTTGTAGTGCCGTTATAAATTGGTCAATAGATTCGTCGGTTTGTTACATTCTAAAAAAATTTAAATCTTTCATTAAAAACATTACTATGTGGTTTAAAGGGACCATCAAACCGCAGTAACAGCGGTTTAAGTTTATCATAGTCGTTACTGTTAAAAATTCCTTTCTCATCAATTAAATGTAGAAGTTGTATTATTATTGTATACCGTCAGATTTACTTTAACATCCTCCATATCCATATATTTAAAACGCGAAATTTTTTCTCGATAGCTAATAATAGCGTACTTCTTCTACTGAACCGATCTTATTGATTTTTTTAAATTGAAGCTCTCCACACACAGATGGGATATGTCAGCGCTAATTTTAATTCTTCAAATTGTCAATTTTCTACATTTTTTTAAATAATAAATTTTCACGCGTTTATTATCTCTATCTCCCACTTTAACGTAGTTCGATCACGTTGAATGACTGGCACGCCCATATTGCGCATTTACAAACAAACAATCATCGGTGTAGGTTGTAGCTGCACTATAATTGTTAAAAATTTCAATTCTCTAAGGCTGGTATTAGACTGTCAAAATTCTTTGAGAAAGTTCCTTTTTAAAAGCTTTATTATAAAATATTTGAAAGTGCAATAGGGTACATTTTATAAAATACAGTGTAATAGTGTACATTTTATAAAATTTAGCCTATTACACTATAAAATATCTTATAAAATAGCTTTTAAAAAAGAATTTTGCCAAAGAGCTTTAACAGTCTAATACCAGCCTAACGCATTCATCTCTACAACTACTTCGTCGAATTTCGACGGGGGTGACCGCTATCGGTGGCTTTAATTTAATTTATGATACGTTATTTAAAAAATTGTCAATTTTCAAAAAGTTTACTTTCTATAACCATATTTAGAATTCCTCGTTCCATAATATGTCGTTCCATATTTAAATCAATTTTTCTTTATAACGACAGAGGGTTTCGGCACATTCCTGTGCTTTGCTTATTAACGTTAAAGTATCTACATAATATCATTACAATAAATTACCATTTCCAATATTTTCCTGATAAAATCTATTCGACTCCAAATTGCACAACTAAAACATATTGATCGACTTTCACAATTACGTTAATTTATTGATACCAAAATATCGCTATCTTTTAAACGATAAAAAATAAATAATGCTGGGGAATTTTAAGGTAAAGCATTAGGGGAATTGTGGCTAAAATGGTATACCAGGGTATGGCGTATACATGGTGTAGCGAGCTTTCCCTCCCAGAAGTCTAAATTTCCTAAATTATATTAAAAGGATATAACATTTTTAAAGGAATGAGCTTTAAAATCTGTATAAAATTTTGAAAATCCATAAAAAAATTCTTTTCTATTATTATTCTGAAGGATAAATAAAGTCCCAAATAATAAATCTTTTAAAAGATGACGGAAATTCCGAAATAAGCAATATAATTATGTGTATTCTTGTAACTGAAAAATATTCCGTTCATTTATAACCTATTGGGTCTTCTTCTTTCTTTGTTCATTTTGTATTCACCACTTTAACATATTCAAAAAATAGCTCTGGTTTAGGATGTATGAAAAGCACATCTAATGGTAGGTACAATAAAAAATTTACAGAAATTATTTTCGGAATTCTTTTTTTGCAACCATTTAAATAGAATATCCGAAGTACAAAAAACAAATCTTTGTTCAATTTTAATTTAGCCCATGCTAGAGATTTCAAACATTTAGATAGAACTATAATATTACCTATGCCCCCCCCCGTAATTATTTTTCTTTTTACGACCCCCCTCCCCATTATTACAAGTAGTCACACTTCTCCCCGTTGATTACCCCTCCCCCTAGACTTTTTGTTTAGAACCACCCTTGAGCCAGAGTAAGGTCTAAGAGCTTAAAACGTTTTTTTTTTATGAAAAGTTTGAGTAATATTGGTATCGTACGTCCAAAAACTGCTTCCAACAAAAAGTATGCCATTTTGCCCACAATTCCCATAATTGAAATTTTTGGCGATTATCAAAATTGAAAGTACCTGCAGCTACACATTGCGATTGTTTGCATCCTGGTTACTTATCTTTAATGTTATTTTCACACTTGAGTTCCAATCTTTTAATTTCAAATGATGTAATAGTAGATTGTTTGACTCAACCTCGTTTCGGGTGTTCATTCACATTTTTCTAGTAATGGAAATCTAGAATTCTTTAATTTTATTAAATATAAAACTATTATAATAGCTTTAAAGTGGGAATGACAATAATAATAATAGTATTATTATATTACAAGAGAGATAAGTAGGATTTACTCTATACCGAGAATAGTTTGAAGCTGTGTATCGAGGGCTGTAACAGACGAGGTAGAGGTCTGTTGAATAGAGAAGAACCACCGCGTCATTGGGGGAAAAATTTAAATTGGTCGGGCGGGTCGAAATTGCTATTTGAGGTACAATCTCTACACTCATGAGCGTACCGATGCATCTCGGTCGCTTGGCTCGTTAAGTATGTGTATTTGACGGAGTTGCTATAAACGATCGTTCCGCCACTGTCGGTGAGCAGCAATAACGTAAGCTGGTGGGTTCTTCGGTATTCAACAGACCTCTAGAGTATATTTTGAGGTATAATGAGCTAAAATCGACCTACTTCTCTGAAATCTCACAAGTAAATGGCACCTACTTTCAAGTAGGTAGGTAAGTTACTTGACAGGTAGTGAACACAATTCCTTTTCATCAGAAATTTTCAACTGTAATAACCCTAGGGCACTGATAATAACTGAAATAATTTTGACATATCTTGAAAGTAGAAAAATGTACTTGAAAGATAGACAAAATTATGAGGATTTATCAATGCCCGAGGGATATTCGATGAGATAATTTTTTTTTAATTTAAATTAAACGTCAAATGTGACACTTCGTTGAATTTTATACGATATCGCGTCGGCAGAGCAATTGAAAATTACCCTAGGGTGATTGTCAGTTAAAGTTTTGTCATTGGGTAAAAATGAACATGTGACTGAAAATTTTAAAATGTGATTGGCTTTGTATAGGTATGAAAAAAAATTATCGTAATTATTTGGTCTTATCTTTTCATTTTTTATCATAATATATATATTTTGCTTATTTTTGGATACAATACTTAATATGACATACTTGTACATATATGTGCCAAATGTTTCGTTTAATCGTTATCGGAATTTTAGCAATTCATTTCAAAATCGGTACGTACCTAATTAATTATTTCATATTATGGAAATGACGTGTGTCAAGTTTTATATTTTAATTAATTTTAAATATTTTTTGTGAATCCTGCCTAATGAACCTAATTTTGGCTTTATTTTAATTATTAGGAAAAACAAAGTTATTTTAATAAAAAAAGGCTCCAGACATATAATCCATTCACTCTTTATTTGCGCTATGGTTGGCCATTAACTTTTATTTTTTGGTTTGCCAAAATAAAAAGTCCCTATTAAGTTGACTGACAGCTCTTGACAATACCAAAAAAATGACAGACCACTGACAGACCAACTATTAACACAATTGGATAAAAGCCACTACTCTACAATACTTAACCTTACTGATTTTTTTCAAATTTATACCAGGTGGAATCTGTCACCCTAACATGGCCAACCATAGCGCAAATAAAGAGTGAATGGATAATACCAGCTTTATTTTTTATTTTACTCCGAATAAACAGTTTTCTCTTAATTTTACATATTCTTATACAGTGTGTTGGGAGTTTGAAAACAAACAAAACTTTTTACAAAAAATACCTTTTATACCTAAAATTCTTGTCTTGCGTATTTACCTATATTAATTTATTTGGGCAGAAGCAAACAATAAAGGGAATTCGGGTATTTACTTTTAATAATATTGCAATTTTAAGCTTTCTAAAATAAATTTCAAAATGGTATACAATGTAAAGAAAGTACACCATGTATGCGTTTTACACTTTCGATTACCTTCGACTTCACGATTGCTCACGATCATGACGTATTTGTTTGCTACAAGCGGCGGGAGTTTTATTAATTTGAAATTTCAACATCAAAAATAAATAATAGAAAGACCTAATTTAAAAAAATATATTAAACTAAATTGTTGTTAGTTATGATGTATTTATTAAAATAAACCAATAAAAATTTTGTGCAAGTACCCTATTAGATCCCTTTGGACTAAAACGAGCCCACTACATCTTTGCATAGCCCTGATATGTACCCAACACTTCTTTACGTTTAAGAATATTTTAAATAATTAATAGTATTTTATTTTACCTAATGTTCATGTTCAGGTTATTCGCTCAAATGCTCTACTTGTGTAAACAACGATTGTGCCGCAACAAATATTCCATCATTAAAATGTAACAGGCATATTCCTAATCTACCATATGGATACGTACCTACATTTGAAGCGACGCACTTCGCATGTGTCAATTTAGCATATAAAGAAGGTACGAGTAATAATTATTCACTCCATTAAATAGAATAAATTTTAAATGATTTAATTTAAGGTGATATAACAACGTTAAGGCAGCAATGTCATCTCTATTCGCCTACTTCTGATTTATGCGCCGACATTGAAACCTCATTAGAATCCACGATTCAATTAAAATTTTGTGAGATTACTACCACAAACGATGAATTTGAAGAAATTGAAAAACAAAAAGAGAAAAAACCTATGGAAGACTATGAACCTGAAATAACGATCGTTGAACCTCAAATAACTATCGTTGATCCTGACACAACGTCAGATGAATCGGAAACAACGACAGATGATCCTGAAACAACTACCGATGATTTTACTACAGATGAGCCTGGAACTACGACAGATGTGCCTGAAACTACGACAGGTGAGCCTGAAATAACGACAGATGAGCCTGAAACTACGACAGATGAGCCTGAAACTACGACAGATGAGCCTGAAACAACGACAGATGATCCTGAAACAACTACCAATGATTTTACTACAGATGAGCCTGGAACTACGACAGATGAGCCTGGGACTACGACAGATGAGCCTGAAACTACGACATCTGAACCTGAAACTACAACTACAACTGTCGTAACTCTTCCTACTACCAAGATAACAGAAGCTACAACTATCACTACTACCATGATAACAGAGGCTACGACCACCATTACAGAAATGACTACAGAAGACACAACGGGTGGTTCTATTAATAATTTTGCTATGTCCACTACAGTATTACTTCTAATTTTATTTATTATGCAAATGATATAAACTGAGATTATTTATTAATAAATGTTTAAAAACCAATTTAAACTTTAAAAATAAAGGCATAAGTGATACTTAAACGATTAATATGCTGAGCAAGACAAAATTTCTACAAAAAGCCTTAAAAATGATGTAACTATAAGGGTCTTATTATTTATAAGGGCCTAAAACTTAATAACATTATACAAAAAAAGTTTAAATTATTAGATACCACTAGAAACTTTTTTTAAGAATCAATAGATGAACTAGATCAACTCTAAATCAACCCTTATTTAGGACAAATAATTTATTGTAACATATACAATTAAATTCCCTTGTTATGCAGGAGAGCTTTAATTATGAGGTTGATTAAATTTTTTTAGGGTGTTAATGGATGCCCTTTTTCAACGGTTTTAATTGCGGACATTTTTCTTACTGCGATCTGCTTTTCTTTAAAGCAGTTTTAATCGCGAATATTTTTTTAGAACAACGACACTCTAGATCAACCCTTATTTATGACAAATAAAATTAATTCAAATTATTAAATTATTTTAGAGCGTTAATAGATGTCTTTTTGGAACGTTTCTGATCGAAGACATTTGTTTAGAGCATCGACACTAAATCAACCCTTATATATGACAAATAATTAATTCTAACGTATAAAATTAAATTCTCTTGTTTGTAGGAGAGATCTTCAATTATGGGGGTGAATTAAAATTATTTTAGAGCGTTAATAGATGTCTTTTTAGAACGTTTCTGATCGAGGACATTTGTTTTGAGCATCGACCCTAAATCAACCCTTATATATGACAAATAATTAATTCTAACGTATAAAATTAAATTCTCTTGTTTGTAGGAGTGATCTTCAATTATGGGGGCTAATTAAAATTATTTTAGAGCGTTAATAGATGTCTTTTTAGAACGTTTCTGATCGAAGACATTTGTTTAGAGCATCGACACTAAATCGACCCTTATACAGGGTTATTCAAATTCGACCGGCACCATGGGGATCTCGCTTATTTGAAGAAATAGAGAAACGGTTAAATTAGGGCAAAATTGCGGAATTTTAGGCTGATTAATAATCTGAAAAGAAAACTACCCTAGCTGCTTTTGTTTTTGAGCTATTGACAAAAAACCTAAAAATCGAAATTTCGTTTTTTGACTTTATTTTCCTTATTATCAAAAATTTTTAAAATCTGACCGAACTTCTCCTAAGTCATTTTGTATTCTACACCCGATTCCGAAAACACATTTAATGTAAAACGTTTCGGTTTTCTGGAACCATCATCAACTTTAGTTTTTTAAATAGGCGCAATCTTTTGTTTTAGCACCATCTCATAGAACCTTTTTTGCTGATTTCGAAAATGTTTATTACTTGAGTATTTATTTTTAAATTTTGTTATCAAATAAGCTAATTTGTTAATCAAAATTGAGGATCAAGCTGCTCTAGAATTAAAACAAAAGCCGGTATAACAAAACATAAATCCATGCTACGATTAGAGGGAACCCAACATAAGGTGAATCCACCACGTGATGACCGTTAAAGTTGCGCAGTAGATTAATGCGGTCGTTGCTTAGAAACGAACGTAGACAGTGCCGTCGTATTATTATTATTATTATTATTACATTACTTTGGTTTGGTTGAAGCAAAATAATTACAAGCATTTTAAAAATTGTGAAGATCTCTTTCACAAAGTATTAAACCAGTAATTAAGTATTAATAGTTTTTCAAATAAAAATTTAAATGAAGTAATTATTTTAAATTTTGACAACTTTTAAAAATAATTTTTTTTGACAGAAGAAATAACTAGCTCCGCCACTGGGCTCTAAAGCCACGCCTCGCGCAGGTTTGGTCACGTGGTGGATTCAACTTACGTTGGGACTACTATACGACTAATTTGATTTCTTTATTTGTGTTTATTACAAAAATAACTGAGTAAACAATGATATTAATGTACTTCATAATTTAGGAACGGGTTGTAATCGAAGCATGGATTTATGTTTTGTTATACCGGCTTTTTGTTTTTATTCAGCAGCTTGATCCTCAATTTTGATTAACAAATTTGCTTATTTGATAACAAAATTTAAAAATAAATACTCAAGTAATAAACATTTTTGAAATCAGCAAAAAAGGTTCTATGAGATGGTGCTAAAACAAAACATGCGCCTATTTAAAAACCTAAAGTTGATGATGGTTCCAGAAAACCGAAACGTTTTACATTAAATGTGTTTTCGGAATCGAGTGTAGAATACAAAATGGCTTAGGAGCAGTTCGGTCAGATTTTAAAAATTTTTGATAATAAGGAAAATAAAGTAAAAAAACGAAATTTAGATTTTTTGGTTTTTTGTCAATAGCTCAAAAACAAAAGCAGCTAGGGCCGTTTTCTTTTCAGATTATTAATGGGCCTAAAATTCCGCAACTTTGCCCTAATTTAACCGTTTCTCTATCTCTTCAAATAAGCGAGATCCCCATGGTGCCGGTAGAATTTGAATAACCCTGTATATGACAAATAATTAATTCTAACGTATAAAATTAAATTCTCTTGTTTGTAGGAGAAATCTTCAATTATAGGGGTCAATTAAAATTATTTTAGAGCGTTAATAGATGTCTTTTTGGAACGTTTCTGATCGAAGACATTTGTTTAGAGCATCGACACTAAATCAACCCTTATATATGACAAATAATTAATTCTAACGTATAAAATTAATTTCTCTTGTTTGTAGGAGTGATCTTCAATTATGGGGGTCAATTAAAATTATTTTAGAGCGTTAATAGATGTCTTTTTGGAACGTTTCTGATCGAAGACATTTGTTTAGAGCATCGACACTAAATCAACCCTTATATATGACAAATAATTAATTCTAACGTATAAAATTAATTTCTCTTGTTTGTAGGAGTGATCTTCAATTATGGGGGTCAATTAAAATTATTTTAGAGCGTTAATAGATGTCTTTTTGGAACCTTTCTGATCGAGGACATTTGTTTAGAGCATCGACACTAAATCAACCCTTATATATGACAAATAATTAATTCTAACGTATAAAATTAAATTCTCTTGTTTGTAGGAGTGATCTTCAATTATGGGGGTCAATTAAAATTATTTTAGAGCGTTAATAGATGTCTTTTTGGAACCTTTCTGATCGAGGACATTTGTTTAGAGCATCGACACTAAATCAACCCTTATATATGACAAATAATTAATTCTAACGTATAAAATTAAATTCTCTTGTTTGTAGGAGTGATCTTCAATTATGGGGGTCAATTAAAATTATTTTAGAGCGTTAATAGATGTCTTTTTGGAACCTTTCTGATCGAGGACATTTGTTTAGAGCATCGACACTAAATCAACCCTTATATATGACAAATAATTAATTCTAACGTATAAAATTAAATTCTCTTGTTTGTAGGAGAAATCTTCAATTATAGGGGTCAATTAAAATTATTTTAGAGCGTTAATAGATGTCTTTTTGGAACCTTTCTGATCGAGGACATTTGTTTAGAGCATCGACACTAAATCAACCCTTATATATGACAAATAATTAATTCTAACGTATAAAATTAAATTCTCTTGTTTGTAGGAGTGATCTTCAATTATGGGGGTCAATTAAAATTATTTTAGAGCGTTAATAGATGTCTTTTTGGAACCTTTCTGATCGAGGACATTTGTTTAGAGCATCGACACTAAATCAACCCTTATATATGACAAATAATTAATTCTAACGTATAAAATTAAATTCTCTTGTTTGTAGGAGAAATCTTCAATTATAGGGGTCAATTAAAATTATTTTAGAGCGTTAATAGATGTCTTTTTGGAACGTTTCTGATCGAAGACATTTGTTTAGAGCATCGACACTAAATCAACCCTTATATATGACAAATAATTAATTCTAACGTATAAAATTAAATTCTCTTGTTTGTAGGAGAAATCTTCAATTATAGGGGTCAATTAAAATTATTTTAGAGCGTTAATAGATGTCTTTTTGGAACGTTTCTGATCGAAGACATTTGTTTAGAGCATCGACACTAAATCAACCCTTATATATGACAAATAATTAATTCTAACGTATAAAATTAAATTCTCTTGTTTGTAGGAGTGATCTTCAATTATGGGGGTCAATTAAAATTATTTTAGAGCGTTAATAGATGTCTTTTTGGAACCTTTCTGATCGAGGACATTTGTTTAGAGCATCGACACTAAATCAACCCTTATATATGACAAATAATTAATTCTAACGTATAAAATTAAATTCTCTTGTTTGTAGGAGTGATCTTCAATTATGGGGGTCAATTAAAATTATTTTAGAGCGTTAATAGATGTCTTTTTGGAACCTTTCTGATCGAGGACATTTGTTTAGAGCATCGACACTAAATCAACCCTTATATATGACAAATAATTAATTCTAACGTATAAAATTAAATTCTCTTGTTTGTAGGAGAAATCTTCAATTATAGGGGTCAATTAAAATTATTTTAGAGCGTTAATAGATGTCTTTTTGGAACGTTTCTGATCGAAGACATTTGTTTAGAGCATCGACACTAAATCAACCCTTATATATGACAAATAATTAATTCTAACGTATAAAATTAAATTCTCTTGTTTGTAGGAGTGATCTTCAATTATGGGGGTCAATTAAAATTATTTTAGAGCGTTAATAGATGTCTTTTTGGAACCTTTCTGATCGAGGACATTTGTTTAGAGCATCGACACTAAATCAACCCTTATATATGACAAATAATTAATTCTAACGTATAAAATTAAATTCTCTTGTTTGTAGGAGTGATCTTCAATTATGGGGGTCAATTAAAATTATTTTAGAGCGTTAATAGATGTCTTTTTGGAACCTTTCTGATCGAGGACATTTGTTTAGAGCATCGACACTAAATCAACCCTTATATATGACAAATAATTAATTCTAACGTATAAAATTAAATTCTCTTGTTTGTAGGAGAAATCTTCAATTATAGGGGTCAATTAAAATTATTTTAGAGCGTTAATAGATGTCTTTTTGGAACGTTTCTGATCGAAGACATTTGTTTAGAGCATCGACACTAAATCAACCCTTATATATGACAAATAATTAATTCTAACGTATAAAATTAAATTCTCTTGTTTGTAGGAGAAATCTTCAATTATAGGGGTCAATTAAAATTATTTTAGAGCGTTAATAGATGTCTTTTTGGAACGTTTCTGATCGAAGACATTTGTTTAGAGCATCGACACTAAATCAACCCTTATATATGACAAATAATTAATTCTAACGTATAAAATTAAATTCTCTTGTTTGTAGGAGTGATCTTCAATTATGGGGGTCAATTAAAATTATTTTAGAGCGTTAATAGATGTCTTTTTGGAACCTTTCTGATCGAGGACATTTGTTTAGAGCATCGACACTAAATCAACCCTTATATATGACAAATAATTAATTCTAACGTATAAAATTAAATTCTCTTGTTTGTAGGAGTGATCTTCAATTATGGGGGTCAATTAAAATTATTTTAGAGCGTTAATAGATGTCTTTTTGGAACCTTTCTGATCGAGGACATTTGTTTAGAGCATCGACACTAAATCAACCCTTATATATGACAAATAATTAATTCTAACGTATAAAATTAAATTCTCTTGTTTGTAGGAGAAATCTTCAATTATAGGGGTCAATTAAAATTATTTTAGAGCGTTAATAGATGTGTTTTTGGAACGTTTCTGATCGAAGACCCTTGTTTAGAGCATCGACACTAAATCAACCCTTATATATGACAAATAATTAATTCTAACGTATAAAATTAAATTCTCTTGTTTGTAGGAGTGATCTTCAATTATGGGGGTCAATTAAAATTATTTTAGAGCGTTAATAGATGTCTTTTTGGAACCTTTCTGATCGAGGACATTTGTTTAGAGCATCGACACTAAATCAACCCTTATATATGACAAATAATTAATTCTAACGTATAAAATAAAATTCTCTTGTTTGTAGGAGTGATCTTCAATTATGGGGGTCAATTAAAATTATTTTAGAGCGTTAATAGATGTCTTTTTGGAACCTTTCTGATCGAGGACATTTGTTTAGAGCATCGACACTAAATCAACCCTTATATATGACAAATAATTAATTCTAACGTATAAAATTAAATTCTCTTGTTTGTAGGAGTGATCTTCAATTATGGGGGTCAATTAAAATTATTTTAGAGCGTTAATAGATGTCTTTTTGGAACCTTTCTGATCGAGGACATTTGTTTAGAGCATCGACACTAAATCAACCCTTATATATGACAAATAATTAATTCTAACGTATAAAATTAAATTCTCTTGTTTGTAGGAGTGATCTTCAATTATGGGGGTCAATTAAAATTATTTTAGAGCGTTAATAGATGTCTTTTTGGAACCTTTCTGATCGAGGACATTTGTTTAGAGCATCGACACTAAATCAACCCTTATATATGACAAATAATTAATTCTAACGTATAAAATTAAATTCTCTTGTTTGTAGGAGTGATCTTCAATTATGGGGGTCAATTAAAATTATTTTAGAGCGTTAATAGATGTCTTTTTGGAACCTTTCTGATCGAGGACATTTGTTTAGAGCATCGACACTAAATCAACCCTTATATATGACAAATAATTAATTCTAACGTATAAAATTAAATTCTCTTGTTTGTAGGAGTGATCTTCAATTATGGGGGTCAATTAAAATTATTTTAGAGCGTTAATAGATGTCTTTTTGGAACCTTTCTGATCGAGGACATTTGTTTAGAGCATCGACACTAAATCAACCCTTATATATGACAAATAATTAATTCTAACGTATAAAATTAAATTCTCTTGTTTGTAGGAGAAATCTTCAATTATAGGGGTCAATTAAAATTATTTTAGAGCGTTAATAGATGTCTTTTTGGAACGTTTCTGATCGAAGACATTTGTTTAGAGCATCGACACTAAATCAACCCTTATATATGACAAATAATTAATTCTAACGTATAAAATTAATTTCTCTTGTTTGTAGGAGTGATCTTCAATTATGGGGGTCAATTAAAATTATTTTAGAGCGTTAATAGATGTCTTTTTGGAACCTTTCTGATCGAGGACATTTGTTTAGAGCATCGACACTAAATCAACCCTTATATATGACAAATAATTAATTCTAACGTATAAAATTAAATTCTCTTGTTTGTAGGAGTGATCTTCAATTATGGGGGTTAATTAAAATTATTTTAGAGCGTTAATAGATGTCTTTTTAGAACGTTTCTGATCGATGACATTTGTTTAGAGCATCGACACTAAATCAACCCTTATTCATGGCAAATATTAAATTCTAACGTATAAAATTAAATTATGGTATCTGTAGAAGAGCAGTCAAATCATGGCAGTCAATTAAAAAATTTTTAGGGCGGTAATAAATATCCTCTTCGGACGCTTCTGATCGCAGACATTTTTTCTGAAATAAGTATTTATATGAAAATTATTCTAAGCTGAAGCAGTTGAATTCTATTGATTGGTAAACAAAAAACTATTCGTAATGCATGTATTCAGCCAACCAATTGAAATAGAATAGAAACAAGAAGCTCATTATAGCAGAAGATTTTTACTCAAGTGGCAACTCTACAAAGGCTCTGTTAAAAGTTCTGAAAATTTTCTGTGGACCTTTTTAAAGTCATAGGTGGTGTTGTGTCCAGATTCTATTTTCAATTTTATTCTTTGAGTAAGATGATTGCTTTCGAATTAATAAAGTTCGTACCTACATATAAATAATTTAAATAATTTTTTTTAAATATTGGATACGACTTTAACAATTAGTTCTACAAACGAAATTGGCTAGAATATTCATAAATAACCATTAATTATAAATTAAATCCAAATGAAAAATCTATTGAACCGTTACTACTTAAACGCCTTTTCAATAAATTTGGCATCAACAAAAAAAAGTATTTTTAACTATTAAAAATTGAAAAAAAATCAAAACGGTTTATTTAAAAAAATTATAATTATAACTTAAAACCAACAATCTTTTTAACGTAACGTAATACTTTATTTATTTTAAAAATTCATAATTTTCCCCCATGTGTAATGATCTTCATTGTCCAAACATTGTATTTTCCGACTTCCACATCACATCAGACTTTCACACTAAATTTGAAAATAAATGCAAGTCCTGTAAACAAACTCCTGACTTGAAAGTTCCTCCATTACTTCTGCAATTTATTGTTTTTAAATTCCACAAAGTTTTGAACTTTAAAAAATAAATTTTAATACTCGTAATTAATCATTGGTATTTCTGAAAGGGGTCCAAATAAGTAGACTGCAGAAGATTCCTTAGGATTGCCCAAAAATTGTGCATAAAGTTCTTGATAGCGCGATAACGTCAAACCACCTCTTCTACGATCATCATCCTAAATTACACAAATATTAATTAGCTTTAATTATTTACAAGACGTAATTAGTCAGTAAAAACATCGCCAAGTTGTATTAATTTATTTTCTTAAATAATATTAATAAATCGTTAAAATAAAGCAAAATAAATGTTATTTATATTACCACTTAGACCTTGTTTTCATTGCCAACTTGGAGATATATTTTACGAATTATTTTTGATATATTTTATTATAATTTAACCAAATAAATAATTATTAACTGATACTTTGATAAATTTTGCTTGTCAAACTGAAATTATATTTTGGATAATTCACAAACATCCAATTGCATAATTTATTAATATCAATAGCTCTCAAAACTCCACGATCTCAAGAAAGCTCTGTGGGGCAAGAAAAATGCAAAAAGCTGTCTAAGGGTGAAGGGTGTTTTTTACAAGTGCTAAAAAAAGAGGAACAACCCTCATGAAAAAGAGTATTTGGACATTGCTCCACAAGTTCTTCCACCCACATGGTAAATTCTCTAGCTGCAGCTTAGATTTTTGCAGCTAAATCTAATGGCCCGTTCACACACACAGGCTTGCCTTCCGGTTTGAACCGTGGAGGCGTGCACAGGTAAACCAGAAGGCAAGGCTTTGTGTGTGGACGAGCATTAAGGTGTCCCTGAAGTGCACAGACCCAAACAATTTTTGACTCATATGCACCATAGTCTTCCGAAGGTGGACAACCCGAAATGTTTTTTTCGCAACTTTGAAATTACCGTATTCCGTAAAATTCCGTAAAAAGAGTCCAGTACCTTCAGAAGCGTCTATCTCACTAGGTTGTATGAGACTGGGGTGCTTTAGCAATAACTAGCACTTCTAAAAGACATTTATAAAAAAATCTCAACTTACACTTAGTAAATTATCGAATGCTTCGTCTATGATGTCAATATCGGCGAGAGCAAATTTAGTAACGCAATTATATCTGTACTCATCCGCACCAATAATGCCATCGTCGTTGAGATCGACCATTTTAAAATTCGAATCTATAAACATTTTCATAGCTTGGGGAAATTCTTCGTATCTTTTTCCAAAACAACACTGTTGTACTGCTTGTTTAAACTCATCTACAGTAATTTTTCCATCCTGTAAAAGGTCCTTTAATTTGGACCAAAAACAAAAATTGCTAATGTGAGTGTAATAGAGTGTTTAATTGTTAATTTAGCTACCAATTTAGTCTAATTCAAACTATTTATGATTTTTTTTAAACCCGTGGAAGCATTAGAGGGTACTAAAGCTTTTTCTAAAAACAAATTATTAATGCTCTACAACAAAAACAACATCGAGATGTTTGTTTTAACGTGATGTGTTGTGATGTCAACGGCTGCAACAAACAAAAAGCTTTAAAAACGCACTTTGTTGAAATCTGCTAATTCGGCTATTTCTTCCCATAAACCAAGCATTATTTGTTGATATTCGTGTAAACGAGAAAAACTAAACTCTCCCTTTCCTTCGACTATTGTTGCTCGTAATGCTAAACAGGCAAAGTCTCTTTCATCTAGATAACCGTTCGAGTCTACATCTGGAAAAGATAATTCGTAATTAGTAAAATATGCAGAATTTTGCCAAATTTGAAATTTGGCTCTCTCCAGCCCCATTCTAAAAACGTTGACAACGTTTATTAATAACAAGCATTTTGTATTATTATACGACTTTTACTGATTACACTTGTACCTATCTACTACTTAAATGCCAAGAAATTCTAGAATTATAAATCGAAACAATTAATTCAGGCATGTTTTCGAGTTCTGGCAAAACTTTTAATTACATTTTACGTGTATAAGTAGTATAGAAAATTAATTAAACTGTCTGCTCCGATTTAAATACCATCGAAGTAGTTAATTCTAAGCAGCAATTGAAAAAAAAATTCAAATATTTAAAATCAAAATGGCGGTCAATAGAATGATTGTTCCATTTTGTGGTTTTTCCCTTATAACTTGGCCGGTAATTATTATTACAAAAATTTCAAAACGGCATTTTACAGTCAAAACATAGGGCTTTCGCCTTGACCAAATCGATTTTTAAAACTTTTCAAAATTGAATACTTTTAAGGGGTCACAATAGCTCAAATTTTTAAAAAGGATTTTCTCAAAATATGTTCCGACCGCTTATTTAATTTTCTGATATGTTACAGATAACCTAATTCTCTACAGAACTCTGCTTTTTTGTTAACTTCTAACAACTAGTACCGGTGTTATGATTTTTTGAATATAAAAATTTCAAAAATCCCTCATTTCTATTTCTATTGTAATAAAAATAAAAAGTTGAAAATTGATATAAATATCAATCTCATAAGTATCTATTATTTCACACTATTTTAGAAGTTTTAAATTCGTTTAGAACCATGCGGAGTGGTAAAATTTGTCGTTGGAGCTGATGAGTATTTTTTATTTTTACCATCGCTCGACCTTTAATTAAAAAGTTCTTAATTTAATTAGTAACATTTATAACGTAGTAAGTGATAATCCTTTTTGAGTACAATTCAAGTTACAGCGTTTCTATTGATTGTAGAGTGGATCCGAGTTGGTCGTCGGATCTTTAATATAAGCCCCTTCGCCATTTTGATAAGAGATTCCTCGTTTCACCTTTGAGGTGAACGGGTGCACGTGTAATTTTCCTTGTGTCATTTTTCTGCGTTATTAATTAAATTAATTAATTTGTTTCCGGGTTGCCTTTAGCAATCCCGTGATTTTCCTTCTCTCTTCGTAGATATGTCTCAAGATGGTGGACGAAAACCTCTTGTTGCTATAGGAATCAGGGGCCTTTTTTTGTACAGAAAGGTCTCGAGATCTAGTGGAAGGCAAATGCTCTCTTAGTTTCCGAGATTCAGTGGCCTATCTCAAAAGAGAAGGGTTTCGAGCTCTGGCGAGCAACTTCTTTGCGTTCACCGGGACTCTGTGATCTTTTATTTTGTTTAATTGTCAAAGTGTGTCTAATGTGTCTAACTTCGAACTCTGACTTTGAGTGAAGCTAAAGGGAGATTTAATGTAACACCCGGTTTCCGGTGTTACACTGGAAAAACGAACGTTTCAGAAAAAACGACAAAACTTCGACTAGCAGTGGTGGATCGACAAAGGTCAAGTGCGCCTCTTAGGGACTAATCCTTTGAGTTGGGTAATTTCAGTGTGGTGTTTTTTTTATACAATCGGGCTTCGGAATTTTGAAAAATTTTGAAAAATCTCTTTCGTAAGCCAAAAATGGAACAGTTGCCTATTTTTCATGAACTAAATGTCTAGTCAACTACGTAAACGACAGTACCTAGTTATTTAAATAATTCAATTGTGTATTTAAAATATACTTTTTTTCTTAACTAGACAGCTTGTCTGTCAGTCGTTGTACTTGGTTGTACTCATAATTTGCCAAACTTTTAACCAAGTGCCAAAATTTACGGTCGATGACTTTTTTCCCATTTGTGATAAAATTCACTTTAATGTCTTATTACTTAACATTATTATTGTTACAAATTACTATTTGGCAAAAATATAATATCCTCATTTAAATTTTATGCATTTTACTTTTAAATTATAAGCTATAGAGTTTCTCAAGTAAATTAAATGTGACGGAACGGCTTAGAGAAGATTTAATTTATTGCAATTACCTAGGAAGATTTTAAAAAGTCTGTTATTAGGAGAATTAGTTGGAAAATGTATTTTAGAAACAGTTGGCAAACTCTTTAGGTAATTAATCATTTTTGTTGTTATATTTTTAAACTCATATAAAATTTTGATTGTTATGTCTGTGTTTTTCTATCTTCCTACAAGGTTAATTTGCGTTTGCAAACTCAAAAATTGTCTGAGCTCGCATCTGCGAGCCTAAGTACCTTCCACCTCTTGCTAAGTTGGTTGTTCACACCAATTCAGAAACTGATAGTACTTATGATGATTCCACATCTGGATTCTCCATTAAATGATTTGGGAAAGATCAAATAAACTTCATGGCCTAAAGAGTAAAAAATCTTTCAACTAGCTTACTGTCTTGAGAGCTTTGATACGAGGTTTTTTAGCCTTCATAAACAAACTTTTCGCCCAGCAGTTTTTAGAGTCTTGGTATGAGATGCTCTAGGATAGAATCAATGGACCAGGTGACGGGACTAAATAGCAAAATTGTTAGAGACGGCCCTTAGTAGTAAACGCAATTAGCATTTATTGTTGAACTTTCTTAAAACTGGATCATTATTTTTAGATATTTGTTAATTTTGGATTTTTACCAGTTAGACATTCATCTGAAGTGCTCAATCTGAGAATTTTGTCCAAGAGTTTAAAGGATTAGTTTAGCAGGTGAAGTGTCAAAATTTTCCTACCACATATCGCAGCACAAACTGTTTCCTCCACTCTATAATTTGTTTTGATTCAGCCCTGAGATTGGCGCTGCTCAAACGGGTTTGCAGTTTATTGAGCTGTCATCCAATTGAGTAGAACAGTAGAGTATTATTAGAATCAAGTAGCTGGCATTTTGAGTGATGCTGGCCAAATTAAGAGCTCTATCACTGGGGGTCTTAGGGATGGAATATACAGCTCAAGTAAGAAGTGGACCAAAACAGTATTTTTGAAGTTGGTGAAAACCAATTTGAGAACAATTTAGTAGTATAGAGACCTATTTGAATCGAACGTACGAAAAAATCATAATTTAGGGTGATGTGTTCACGTTATAAAATGCAGTAATAATTCAATTTTAAGTGCTGGAATTATAATGGATTACGGATGCTAACGCTATTACTTCTTGTTCCGCGTCGATATTTCATGAAATGTTTCAAATTTTGTATTTTGCTCAGTACTAGAGTTCAGACAATTACACTCTTCGGAAGTTACCGGCTTGTCCAGTCGGACTCTGATAATTTCATTATAAATATCCAGAAAATGATTGATCTTTCTATAGGAAGTAGGGAGGGTGTAATCTTAAAGTACAACTATACTCAACGAAGCCAAACAAAGCCAGTCGAGTCTTGGGCTTTCTAAATGTCGGAATTCGTCTAAACATTTTTCACACAGTAGCGTGGTAATGTTCTAAATATCTAAATAGAACTTTAAATCTAGATAAAGTTTCAACTATCAAACTGAGCTTTCGACCGCTAGTCTGAACAGACGGCTTAACACGCTCTCTGAAAGACGGCCAACTGCATGATCAAAAATGCTTAGATGGGCCAGTAAGTTTTTCATTTGAACAGAACAAGTTAAAAGTTATTTTAATGTGAAAGGGTATGTAGAGTGCTTGCCATATGTAAGCGGCCTGCGGAGAAAGCAAAGTTACAAAATATACGTGAAAACCGTTGTGAAAAGGATGTTTGAGCGTCTTTTTCTAAGCTTTCTCACTTGCTCTTCTGCGGATTTAAAGCCGTTTAGATATGGCAAGCACTCTAACAGTGTTTATTTGTCTGCTTTTATGTCTGTGTATCTGTCTACCGCCTGTGTATACATCTGTCTGCTTCTCTGTCCCCTCTCTGCCCCCTCTCTTCCTGTATGTCTTATTGTCCATTGATATCTTTCTGTATGCATAGGCAGGCACGTAACCAGTGGTGTAAATAACGGGCCTGCAGGGCCCACGTTGCGGGAGGGTCCAGAGGAAAGAAAGGACCCCAGAAACACGGTTCAGTATAAAATCGAATTGTAGTTAAATAAAATGATTATTAACGGGAATGGGTAAGGGTCCCACTCTGGATTTTACGGGAGAGCCCTCAGACTCTTAGTTACGGCACTGCACATAACTACGAGACGACCAGGGAGAACCTAGGCCCACCTAAAATTTTTCTGGCCCACCCTGATAAAATGACAATAATAAGCGAAAATTCAGATATTTACAGTGTAATCTGAATTCTATACAAAATATTTCATTTTGAAAAAGTTTTATGGGTTACATATTATATATTTGGCCCACCCAAAAAAAATTGTGGCCACCAAGTGCCCTCCTGATTTTAGGAAGCTAGTTTTACGTGCCTGTGTATGCATTTCTGGTTTAACTCTCCATCTGCCTGTCTGTCTCTCTTTCAGTTTATTTGTCTGTCGGTGTCTTTGTGTATGTCTAAATGTCTATCTGGTGTAACGCTCTGCCTGTCTGTCTACATGGCCTCTCTCTCTGCCTGTCTGATTGATCTAATATGTAAGCCCTTCTAAAGAGTTCTAAAAATGGGGAAACTCTAAAAAACATTTCAATTTAAAGCTCCGTTTGTCACCCTTACTGCTTGAAATATAAAAGAACAAAATATGCCCCAAAATGATCAGATAATTCCAAAGGGGGATATTTTTAGACCAATTCGAATTTTAGCATATTTTGTTATTAAGTAATATTTAAATGTCAAGCATTTCGTTCAAGGTCATGTTTTTTCACTTTTTCTTCCATACGTCAGCATTTATTTAAGTTAAGGAAAACAATATGTAGGAAATCTATATCTGATCTAAATTTAAACGAGCTACAAAATTACTTCTCTAATTTTTATTAAGAAAATCATTAATATCCATTTTCGAGTGAAAATTATGAAAGTTTTTAAAGTATTCAAATTTCTTTCGTTTGGATGTGCTCTTATCACCTAAACTTTTTCCAAAAACCACCCTTTCCAATTTTGCATTGATTTTTGTTACTCTTTGGATATTAAAATGGCACATTTAAAAAAAATTACACTTAAAGCTCCTCATATTCTCATTTTAATCTTGGGGTGTCCTTCTCACACTTCGTTCCACCTTTCCAATAACTTTTATTTTTAATTTCCAATTTTTTGTCGATTTTCAATAAACAAGACTATTAAGAAGTGACATTAAAAATAAATTTAGTAACTTGTAAAAAATATATAAGTATTTGAAATAACACGAGATCAGACATCGACCGGTAAATTTATTTATATCCAAGAGGGAAAAGCCCAACGAATTATTAACAAGTGGGTAAAAAAAATTAAAAACAACTTACCGTACAAATACCTTACGACAAAATTAACTCTATTATCCCAGCTATAAGCCATCTCTCACTTTAATTAAAAGCTTCTTTTTCAATTAACAACACACGCCTAACTCTTTTAGATTCCGTAACACTGAGAGAGCGAAGTAAAAAATAAACCAATTCTTGTTGCAATGTGCCGGTTTCTATGTTTAGAAGTGTCGTCGGCGTCGGCATCAGTTACTTACGTCGATTTTAAGCGTCCTCTAACGAGTTCAACTTACTTAAGTTCCAAACAAAACAACGTTAACTATAAGCTAATTAATAATTTATTTATTTAAGACATAACAGAAAATAAAACACATTATTGTTTATCTCCAAATAAGCAATCTAAATAAAATTGGAAGGATTTTTTATCGGGTTTTCCCTCAAATCTCAATAAGGGTACGTATAGTAATTGGTGGTCGTGATTTGGGCAAGAGCACTTATCTTCTTGTGATTCGGGAGGATTGTGAACACTTGCAAGAGCACTTGGTTCTAAAGTTGTTGTTTGGCCACCAAGTCTTAGATAATCTGATCCTATACCTTGAGACTGTTTAGGGTCATTTCCACTTAAATAAATTGGGGTAGTTGTTTGTTCATCACTATCAGGAGGTGCCGAAACTGTCGGTACCGTTGAAAGAGTAACACTTATTGAAGACAAATCGCTTTGACCTAAAAGTACGTTAGGAGTTGTAGAGGGTTCACTTGTTGGGGCATCGGTGGGTGTAATTGTACTTGTTTGAGGTTTACCACCAAGCTGTAAATCTGCTGCTGTTGACGAAGTTGGACTTGGTTCTGTAGAAGTCATCGTACTTAGTGGAACTCCTACACCTGGACCGCCACCGAGTTCAAAACCTGGACCCAATGGTGTTGTAGTAGGTGGTTCAGGAGTGGTTGTTGGATTGTCGGCATTTCTAATAGCTGGGCCCGCAGCGAGCTGTTGACCTAAAGCTGCTGGTGGTGCAACTGTTGCAAGTATACCATCTTTTTGCAAATTCTGTACTGCGGCATCAACCAGTGGAGAAAAACACGCCGATTTTTGATTTTTAACCAAGTCACTTAACGTTAGCAGTAATTGTCCTAAAAGGCAAGAACAAGTGTTGCCTTGTGGTGGATTTGGTAGATTTGTTGGTGCCGAAGCGACACAAAACACTAATCCGCAAAATACTATTATTTGTATCGAGTACATTTTAGTTTTAACAAAAACTGAATTCTGTTCTTTTTTATATGCACAATGAGTGTTGCAGATGAAAAATTATACGCAAACATAACATTTCTTTCTAAGAAAAATCATGTTGTTTAAAAGGTCGTTTTACGGTATTGATTAAATGGTGAGAATTTTCTTCGGCATATAAATACTCTGAATTTTTCCAACACATGAATTGTATGTAAATACAAAAACGTGAAGACAATTATAAATATTGTTTTTAAATAGTATAAATTAATACAAACAAACATATATACGTTTAAACATTTTTATTTGTGTTTATTTATTTGTTTTTAATTAGTTTATTATTATGGGCTAATGACCTATAAAATTTTATTAATTTACTCATTCAAATCCAATTTCTGGAATTTAATAAATTATTAATTTATTAATAATTTAATTTAATAAAACTTACAGTTTTGTTATTTTAGAGATAACTAAAATCATTAGCCACGTCTTTAGAAATAATAATATAAAATCCTGTCATAAACAAAGTGCCTTTTAAAGCTTTTTTTTCTAATCTCGAACTCTGATTCTATAATACCCAAAAGCACTAAGCTAAAAGCCGGGAGAGTGTCAAAAATGTATAAAACTTAAGATATTGAGCTGAAAAAAATTCTCGTTTGGATTCGCACAATGAAAGGCGTTTTATCTTCAAAAAATTTATATTTGGACAGGCCTTTTCAAAACAACAAAGTTGGAGCTTTTAAACTAGTTTCCAACTTAAATTCTGATTTGGAAGCGTGAAATTTTTTCTTGTGAGTCTCATGGAGCAAAATTTATATTGATCCTTGGATGAGCGAAAAGTGCCAGGTCAGTTAATTAGAGATACTTAATAGGTTTTAGTTTGACTTTTTTAGAAACAAATGCTCTAAGAAATTATAAAAAAACAACGGATGTGGTCATACGAAGAACTATGGAAGAATCCAAAACTTGGATTCTTAATAAGGGCGTAGGTACATACAACATATCCAAAATTCAAAACTACGTGACCTTTTGTAAGGTAATATGTACTTGGCCATTGGGGGCTAATGTGGAATGAATAAAAAATGCATTTTCTCAATATTTCCTCTGCCATATTTTTTCTTTTTTGGACATGTTTTAGACAACGTAATTCTCTGTCGAACTCTATTTTTTATTAACTTCTACCTAGCGGAACTGAAGTTATCAGAACAGAGAAATCTGTCATTTCTTTTGTAATATGGCACTCAACACTTTATAATTTATTTCCGGTTTAACTGGAAATGGTAATAGTACGCACGAAAAAGTTCCTGACGTGACCACATCCGTTGTTTTTTAACTAAAAAGTGCTGCAAACGCCTAATGTACTCAATGAGTACATGCATTTTCTCACTTTTCGAGATACTTTTTTAAAAAAAAAGATTTTTTAAATTATGTTTTTGATAATCCTTAACCAATTCTTTTAAAATGGATTTGTGTCACCTACTTCTACTCCGTTTCTTTTATTAAATAAATTTGAAATACAGACACAATCATTCTTTAATAGTTTATTATTAAAATTGTTTTTCAAAAAACAACATTTTTTGAAAATTACTCTAAAATTCATAAAAATATTACGTTATTATTATAAATTATAACATCAAACGTTAAAATATGTAAAACTTGCAAAGAAATGCAATTACATGTAATCCGGGCCTTAGTTCTTAACAATGGTGTTAGGGTTTTCTTAAATAAAGAAAAAACTGTAAAATATTATTACTTATTAATTTTTAAATTTTTCTAGTTCTGAAGAGTTATAAATGGAAGATTTATTTAATACAATACCAGAAGATGTTAAATTGGAAGTATTTTCAAATCTGAATAAGTACGAAAAACAGATTGTAACAACCGCAATGCCATCCACGAGGTATTTATTGAACGATTGAAAAGTGTGTAAAAAATTAAATTTCTACTAAGATTTTAAATTTACTATCTATACGACGTGGAGAGTTGGTCGACACAGTTACTGAACTAAATATAAATTGTGTTTATTGGATTGACGCAGAAGAGTTGAGAAGCTGTATTGCAAACTTTGTCAATTTAACCACTTTATATGCAGTCGATACATAATAATCGCTCTCAGAGAAGGATTGCGATGTTTATTTAAAATTGCCCCAGCTAATCACCATTGGTGTGACTATGAGAGATTGTGAAACGGAAGAGAATAAATAAACTATCCTCAAGATATTGGAAAATTGTACTTGCATTTATTTCTCGCAAATTACACACCTCTTGCAAATTTTATAAAGCAGTTGTCCAAATTACAAGAGCTTTGGTTGATCGATACATGTTATGATCCTCATGAAACAGATTATGAACCGATTTATTCGATTCTTAGAAATTTGCCGCAATCAGTTCAAAAATTTACTTGTCAATTTCAATTTGGTAATTTTGACCCATACTTTCAGAATACTTTTACACGTGTTTATTCTACTCAATCTAATTATAAGTATTCTAAATGCGACAATTTTGAGATTGAGGATCTAGTTGATGCTGAAACCGATTGGACCCGTAGCTTAGATATTTGACGATATGACACCGTTTGGAGTAAAGGACGTTGTTGAAAAACTTGCATCAGGATCAGTTACCTTGAAGGATATTAAGTTAGAAGAACTCTAATTAACAAATAGTTCTGTTTCTCCTCGTGAGCTCGCCATCGACGACGGGGCTCGCTTGGAAAATACATATCGAGTAAGTTATCGTCCAAGCACGAGCTGTATTTGGAACTCTATATCCGTTTTTTCAGGAGCAAAGTAGGACCTCTGGAACAAGTTGCTTCTATACACGACCGTCGTCCGGTCACCCCTGGTTCATTCGTAGCAGCAACTTACATCAGGATGATCTGCATCCGGGATTTTATTCAAAAAGCAACCACTAAGTTTCACGAGGCAGCACTGGACCACGACAACCATACCATCCAAGAACTGTGAGATTACAAACAATTAAGAGGATTCCCACTACTCCAACTACGTATTGAAGATTATCCTTTCTGTGGTACCACCTCAGAAGCACAATAACGATGGTATTCTTCTCTGTCAATGATATGGCATTCTCAAAAGTGAATATTGAGTTACTAGTATTTAACACACCAAGAAGAGGAAGGATGTGAGAATTTCACGAACAAAAAAAGAAGAGAAATCTTGTAAAAGTATCCCAAATATCAGCATAAATCGGTACCTAATCATAATCAGTAATTCCTCTTGATGGTAATTAATATTTAGACAATTAATAATCTAACAGTAATTTTAAATTAAAACATAATTTTTTTATCCTGCCAAACTTTTAGTAACAATAAACGTTACATACATTGTTGTGTTAATCTGAAATGTTTAAATTTAAAACGCACAAAATTAATAGTTTTTGATGATTCACTTTATGTCATTTATAGTAAAGTTTCGTAATTTATTACAGTTTCAATTGAACTTTCGTGTTGAAAGGATCGTTCCTTAAATGTGCCAGCTGCCAGTGCATTTAAAACCAAAACATAAGGATTACAAAAAAATGAACACAGATGAAATGTAAGTTATTCTCTTTTAACTTTGCTTCTAAATAATTATATTAGTAATTGGCATTAAATAATTTCCAAATGTCCCAAAAGCAAGGTGTGGGTGTTCTGACTTTGCCACAGAGACAAAGATAGCAAGTCGGGAAGATTGCTTTTTCATAAGTGTGCTGAATGTTCTTGAATTGTCTTTAACATCTAACTTAATTCCAATCCATTTTTCATAATAAAAATGAAATTTGTTTACATTATTGGGACAATAAGTCAATAACGCACTGGTGACTAACGGTTTTGATGACGATTTTTTTCTCACGAGGGTTTAGAGATATTTTGAAACAAATATCCTTAATTAATTAATTTTACAAACGTAAATTAATTAATTGAAAATAATCATTGATTGATTCTGGTTTTGCTTTGTAATTCAAACACTCATAAATATAAAAGTCATTAATGTTTTTGACGATTTAGTTTGTGTTGTCACATAATTATAATGTACTAATTCATTTCAGTTACATTCAACTTTTCACGTGCAAAGATGTTTCCTTTACTCCGGCCTTAGCAGAGAGTTTTTCGCTCACATCAAGAGGATTACAATAAATTTTAACAAACCAAGATGAAGTTATTGTAAGTGCCTTCCTACAATTTTTTTCTCACAGGGGTTGAATTTGAACAAATTAATTTTGCAAATAACAAAATTAAATAACTGGAAATAATCATTGACTGATTATGACTTTGCTTTCTCATTCAATTAAAAAATAATTGGTGATTAGAATATCTAAATTTTTCCCTTTTAACAAGAGTAACTCTTATTAAATTTGCTGATCTGTGTAACTGATAGGAATCTTAATTTTTGTCAAAAATCGGACTTTGACTTCTTCCTACTTATCCCTATAACTAAAGAAATAGCAACCAATAATATGCCAGCATCAAAACAAAGGATGACCTATGTGTTAGGCGGAAATTTAAATTACATTTGCATTATTTAATTTATTTCTGAAGACTATAAACAAAATTAAATTAATTAATATTTAGGGAATTAATAAAATAACCGTAATTTTAAATTAGAACATTATTTTTTTGTCCTGCCAAGTTTTTAGTAACAATAAATAATTAACTCTTTTACAAATATAAAAATACATATTTCGTTACATAATAATTGAATTGTTGTGTAAATTTGAAGTTTAATATTACAAAGGCACAACAATTGATAAAGTATTTGATGATTCACTCTGTCTCATTTTATATAAAACTTCGTAATTTGTTTTAGTTTCGTTTGAACTTCTGAGTCGAAAGGATCGTTCCTGAAGTGCCAGTGCGTTTAACAACAGAATCTAGGGATTAACAGAAAATGAACAGAGACACGGACAACAATTCCAGAGTTGGAATTGTGGAAAGAAAGCTGCCAGTTGCATTCCTAATAAAACGAGTGAAAAAACTTTGTAAGTAAGATTTATGATATTTATAACTTTTGTCTAGCTAACTAATTATTAAATAAATTTAAAGCGTTTTAATTCACTGTTTTGAATTGTTATAAAAAGTAAAAGATATTTTTAATTAGGTAGTGCTTTAAATACGTAGCCATTAATTTACATAAAAGGATCGAGTCAAAATAATCAGTAATTCGTATGTAGGTAATTAATGTAATTACCCGGTAATTGAGTCGGTCATTCATTAACTCTCTAAAATAAGAAAAATACTAGGATTACTTTCATTAAATTAATTTTAACAAAAAATACAATTAATTATTAATGTTCAAATTAACCAATAGCATTATTTAATTATTTTTAAGGGTGTATTTGTAAGAAATTTTTGGCAAGTAATATTTTAGAGTTGATTAATTAAGTTGAGTTTTGCCCTAATTTCAAAATAGGATTTAGGTAAAATATCTCTTAATAATTAGCATTAAACTAATTTAAATTATCATGTAAACACATAGTAATCTGATGTTTGAAATTCTATTCTGTTCAACATCCTGTATAATGTAGCGATAAGCATAAGAATAAATTTCGTGAAAGTAAAAAAAATTAAAAATAGATAAGAACATTGAATTTGTGATGATTCACTTTATGTCTATCATAGTAAACATTTTGTAATTTGTTTCAGATTTCATTTAACTTTTGAACTAGAAAGATCGTTCGTTAAGTGCTCTCTATACCAGAATAATTCCAAAGATCAATGGACCTAGGATTACAAGAAAATTAACAACGATAATGTAAGTACTTTTCGTCTTTTTAAGGATATGTAAAGTATAAGGGAAGGAGCTATTTTGAAAATACATTTAGTAGGCTTATTAGTTAATAAACTTCTTTCTATGTAAAATATCGCATAACAATTAAACATTTAACTAATTTAAATTATTATGTAAATCCATAGTACCTACCTACTTACTCCGATACTTTATTTCTTCAAAATTTTTTAGATAACTTCCCTTAACTAATTAAATTAATTTACTAAATAGCAATAAATATTCCCGAAAATGCTTTCCTTCTTCTGGTTCCTTGTAAATATTTAAAGTGAAACTTATTGAAAAAATCGTATGTTTATTTAATTTATTTTGCAAATTAAAAATTCATTACTTAATTGAAAATAATCATTGGTTGACTATGCCTAATACATACTAAAATGTTCCTTATTTCAGTTTCCGTTCAAATCTTCGACTTTGAAAGATGGTCTTGTAACTAACAGTTCTTCATTTTGCCGAACAGCGAGAGGATTACAAGAAAACTTAATGGATCAAGTTGAAGTTACTTTATCTAAGTTTATTTACTGACGGCGCTTTCGAGATATTTTGGGTCCAATTATGTTTAATTATTGGTTATTAAAAAGTAATTAACTGGAAATAATCATTGGACGAAAATTACTAAAATTTAAGTAAGTTATTTTAATTAATTTTAAAGATAGAACATACTCTAGAAGTTTGTTTGCTTTTTGTTATGCTGAATCCTGCATGTATTTTTATTTAATGTTTATTGCAAATTAAAAATTAATTACTTAATCAAAACATGCCTAAAATACATACTAAAACACATCTTATTTTAGTTTCCGTTCAAGCGTCGACAGTGAGAGTGCCCTTTAGTCCACATCAAGAGGATTTTTAGAAAACTTAATGGACCAAGTTGAAGTTATTTTACCTAAGTTTATTTACTTTCGAGCTATTTTGGATCCAAATATGTTTAATTATTAGTTACCTACTAAAAGTTAATTAATTTGAAATAATCATTGGGCGAAAATTACTAAAACTTAAGTAAGTAATTTTAATTAATTTTAAATAGAGAAGACACCCTAGAAGTTGTTTGCTTTTTGCTATGCTGCATGCTGCATGTATTTTTAATTAATTTATATTGAAAAATAAAAATTAATTACTTAATCGAAACATATACTAAAACATATCTTATTTCAGTTGCCGTTCTATCGTCGACAGTGAGAGTGTCTTTTGGTCCACATCAAGAGGATTTTTAGAAAACCTAATGGACCAAGTTGAAGTTATTTTATCTAAGTTGATTTTCTCACAGCGCTTTCATGATTGAATCAAAATATTTTTAATTATTGGTTACTAAAAATTAATTAATTGGAAGTAATGATTGAGCCATAACTACGAAACTTTAAGAAGCAAAAGCCCTTTTAACGATTCAGCTTGTGTCCAAAATGGGTACATCGGACTAACATCTCAATTAGTTTCAGATTACATTCCACCTTTGATTCGGAAAGATGCTTATTCTTACCAAGCCGACAGTATCTTCTGGTTTTGGACCCAACATGAGGACTAAGATTAATTTATTGTTAATTTATTTGGATTGTATTTAAATAGAAGGGTAGCTACACCTCTCGATTAGTTTTTTTTAAATTAATTTTTTTCAATTTAAATTCATTGCTTGCTTAGGAGGGTAGCTACCCCTATTTACTGGTCATTGCTAGCGAAGACGTAGCAGCTAGGTAAGTTGCTTCCAACAGCTCTTCTCCACGTTAAAGAGAGCGCGAGGGGAAGCAACCTCTAAGACCACTGCGAGTTGTCCTCGAATTGGTCGGAGGTTGTTCCTCTTTCGTGGTCTTTAATGTGGCGATGGGCGTGGACTCCATGTTGGAATGTGGGTGTGCGTTGGCGCCGGGCGGGGAGGGGTAGGTGGGAGGGGGGTCGGCGGTCCCCTCCCCCCTACCCCTCCCCGCCCGGCGTCAACGCACATGCGCACTCCTACACGGAGTCCACGCGCATGCGCATTAGAGACTAAGGAGGAGGAGCAACAACCGACAATTTCGAGGACAACCCCCAGTGGTGGACGGGGGTGCCACCCCTCGCACTCTCTCGGACAAGGTGCAGGGTTGAAGCGACGCCACCTACCTAGCAGCTACCCGATAAGCAGCCATTACCAGTTTTAATATTAATTAATATTTTGTAATTATTTATTGTTTTAATTATGTATTATGTCTTGTGGGCCACCGCTTGATGAGCCCAACTCCTCAAGCGATGACTCCTCAAGCTTTATTTGTTGCAGTTATTTCTTTCCAAATCTAACGAGGGGTGGACTTGTTGCAGCCTATGCCCTGGGCTGCAACCTTTAATTTTTTTTTTAATGGTATAGCTATTTTTACAATTTTTAATTTCTGCTGCATACATCGATTAGGACACAAGACTGAATCATTAAAGGGGCTGTTGTGTCTCTTGAATCTCGCTTGGGTGATTTACTAAGCGTTGGCCCGTCAATCAATAATAAATTGTTTACAATTAATTAGTTTTGAATTTGTAAAATTAATTAATAGTATATTATTATAATTTTCTTGTATTAAATTATAATTTAATTAATTTAATTAAATAATATGTATATTATTGGTAATAGAAGATATTTTTGTGTATTTTTTCATTTTAATAAACAGTAAACTCATGTAGATCTTGACTTTTTTTCCAGAGATAAAAGCACCCTTAAAGAATTTCTCAATAATCTTCTTCTTTTTCAATTACCTTGTAAAAGATATTCCCTCTCCTACTCCTTTATTCTCTTGATTGCCTTACACGTTAAAATCCAAGTCTTTAATTATTATCTACAGTCTCTTTAGTTCTCAAAAAAACAATTCTAAAGAAATTAGACCAGCACTATTTGGATTTTAAAAGTGAAAAGTAAGTTTATTAAAGGCAAACGAAGTCTTAGTACATAAGAAATAAAGTCCAGCTGGATAACTCTGTAACACAAAAAGTGTTACTCTTTGTGTTACATCTTAGTACTCGACAGATGAGATAACAGAGACAGAGGAGATAGACAGGTAAGAAAACAAGACGGTCAATTAACAGATGAGTATGTCAGATGAGAAGATCGTTGATATTTACAGAGACAGAGGCATCGAGAGATAGAGAGGGAGAGATAGATATGAGATAGAGATAGAAAAATAGAGGGAGATAGATATAGAGATAAGGAGATAGATAAAGAGACAGATGTGGCGACTGTTTAAATGAGATATTAAGATAGGAAAATTGAAGGAGATAGAGATAGACATAGAGAGAAGAAGACAGATAAAGAGACTTGAGAGAGATAGAGAGAGATAAAAAGACAGATAGAGAAATAAGAAGACAGTTAGAGAGACTGTTTAAATGAGATATTGAGATAGGAAAATGAAAGAAGATAGAGAGAGATAAGGAGATTGTTAAAATGAGAGAAAAACATAGTTAACTAGAGGGAGTTTAGAGATAGATACAGAGATACAGGGATAAGGAGATGGATAAAGAGACTGATGAAAAAGAGAAAAACATAATAAAATAGAGGGAGTTTAGAGATAAATACAGAGATAAGGAGATAGATACAGAGATAGATAAAGAGACTGATGAAAAAGAGAAAAACATAGTAAAATAGAGGGAGCTTAGAGATAGATACAGAGATAAGGAAATAGATAAACAGACTGATGAAATAAGAGAAAAACATAGTAAAATATAGGAAGTTTAGAGATAAATACAGAGATAAGGAGATAGATACAGAGATAGATAAAGAGACTGATGAAAAAGAGAAAAACATAGTAAAATAGAGGGAGCTTAGAGATAGATACAGAGATAAGGAAATAGATAAACAGACTGATGAAATAAGAGAAAAACATAGTAAAATATAGGAAGTTTAGAGATAAATACAGAGATAAGGAGATAGATACAGAGATAGATAAAGAGAATGATGAAAAAGAGAAAAACATAGTAAAATAGAGGGAGCTTAGAGATAGATACAGAGATAAGGAGATAGATACAGAGACAAGGAAATAGATAAAGAGACTGATGAAATAAGAGAAAAACATAGTAAAATAGAGGGAGTTTAGAGATAAATACAGAGATAAGGCGATATATAAAGAGACTGATGAAAGAAGAGAAAAACATAGTAAAATAGAGGGAGTTTAGAGATAGATACAGAGATAAGTAGATAGATACAGAGATAAGGAGATAGATTAAGAGATAAGGAGATAGATTAAGAGACAGATGAAATAAGAGATAAGGAGACAGATACAGAAACGGATAAACAGAGTTAAAGAGAAAGACAAAGAATGAAAAGAAGATAGAGAGAGAGACAGAGATGTAGAAGTCCCAGAGTAAAAGCCCAGGGGAATGCTCTTTCTCTATCTCTTTATCTCCGTGTCTGTCTCTTTATCTCTGTTTCTGTCTTTTTTTCTCTGTATCAATCTCTAAACTCCCTCTATTTTACTATGTTTTTCTCTTATTTCATCAGTCTCTTTATCTATTTCCTTGTCTCTGTATCTATCTCCTTATCTCTGTATCTATCTCTAAACTCCCTCTATTTTACTATGTTTTTCTCTTTTTCATCAGTCTCTTTATCTATCTCCTTATTTCTGTATCAATCTCCTTATCTCTGTATCTATCTCTAAACTCCCTCTATTTTACTATGATTTTCTCTTTTTCATCAGTCTCTTTATCTATCTCTGTATCTATCTCCTTATCTCTGTATTTATCTCTAAACTCCCTCTATTTTACTATGTTTTTCTCTTTTTCATCAGTCTCTTTATCTATCTCTGTATCGATATCCTTATCTCTGTATCTATCTCCTTATCTCTGTATTTATCTCTAAACTTCCTATATTTTACTATGTTTTTCTCTTATTTCATCAGTCTGTTTATCTATTTCCTTATCTCTGTATCTATCTCTAAGCTCCCTCTATTTTACTATGTTTTTCTCTTTTTCATCAGTCTCTTTATCTATCTCCTTATCTCTGTATTT